>JAPYMA010001873.1:0-23050 GCA_035041965.1 Anisakis pegreffii | reverse complement strand
CATCTCCCAACAATAACTACTTAAATTATCACTAATACCAGTTCTTGATACAGTTTTCATCATAATATAAGTAACTGCAACAACACTAGTAACAACAATAATAATATTAATATTAATAATAATCAATATAATATAATACTAGCCACACCCATCCACACCACATATTATCGCTGTTGCTATTGCGCTTCAACACATTGTTTTACTTCATTCTTTCTTCTATCTTCTTCCTTCTATCTATTGTTATTCTACTCTCTACACAATAATAATAATATAAAAGAACATTATCGATAATAATAATAATATAATAACAATAATAATAATAATAATAAATAATACTGATACTATCCATCCATCCATCAAGAAAGCAGCAGCAGTAGCTACCAGCTCAAATTAGCAATGCCCCAATACCACACCCACCACCCACATCGCAGTGAAATCATTCGGCAATAAACGAATCAATGAGTGAATCAATTCATCAATATAACTACAAATCGTCGTCACTCTTCTAGTTTAGCTGCCAGACTGCTTGCTCTAAGCCATCAGCAGTGCCTTCTCTTCTCGTTTCAAGGTTACTGTCTGCTGTTGTTGTTGTTGCTGCTGCTGCTGTTGCTGCTGCTGCTGCTGCTGCTGCATCCATCTCTATTCAAGTCATGCCCTCAACTGCGTTGTCTACCCAGGTGTAAAGAATGCTGATGCTGCTGCTTATGTTAGCTAAGGCGGTCGGTCGGTCTTCTGAAACACCGAATGATACTTCATGTTATCAGATGAATATCAGATACAGAGATTGCTTTATGAGGTGGCTGGCATCCGATGTGATAACTTGTGCTGTGCGCTCCGCTCCGGCTCCACACTAACGTCCAGTTATCTGTTTCCAGACTCAAAATTTTCGAAGCCTTCTTCTTGTGTCAAACCAAATCCATCAACTTTTTTTGACAGTCGAAATTCAGGCCATCAACAAGCCGACCGATGCTTTGTAATCGTATCGTGTTAACGGCTTGCTGCTGCTGCTGCTGCTGCTTCCTTATGATCACTCTAACGATTCTGTTGCATTACCTAGTGTTTACACTGTCCTTCTTCTCTCTGCCTTCGTTCGTTCGATATGATACACTAGACGTTCGTTGTGGAAGAAGCACAAGCACAGAGAAAACTGCTGACTGCGACCTTCTCTTTAGGACGACTTATGAAATTTTGGCTTATTTTCGCTTTTGGTTCGGTCGGACAAGTCAACTAGAAGAGCGAGCGTTCAAGAAATCGGTAAAGCCACCCCAGCCCAGCCCAGCCCGGTTTCAATGAAGAAGCGCTCGGTAAAAACGCAAATGCATACGAGCATATGCTAAAGCAATTAGGCTCAGATTTTGTTTCAAGCCTACATTCAGGCCTATAATTATGCTTGCGTTCAACTTCTGCCACAATTTAAACACCGTTCGTATCAGTCGTGACCACTTTTACATATTATCCAATAAACTCTTTCCATTCCATTTTCCCTTCACAAATAAAAATAACTATCAATACATTCGTTATCGCGGTATAGCTGCTGAAAATCTACAATGCAATTTTGTCTTCTTCCTTCTCAATACCCATGAAAGTCAGTCAGTCAATCCGTCAGTCCGTTACCTCACACGATCCATCTCATCTTATCTGCCAAAAAGCAGCCAGCTGCTCATCAGAGAGCCCAGCCGAGCCGAGCCTAGCCGAACCGGGTCAGATCTAGTCTGTCCACTGGTCATTCCGCATATCGATGAATGCATGCATGGAAATGAAAGCAGCAGCAGCAGCAGAATTTTTTTTCATGTCCTTGTCCCGCAGCATAACCACAAATCAATCCCTAATGAATTCCATGCAAAACTAACGAAATGAAGCAAGCCTAATCTGCTCTCCTCATTTCATTTATCTTTAAAAACATAAAACGCAACAATACTAAAACAACAACAACAACAATAATAATAATAATAATAATAATAATAATAATAATAATAGTAGCCGTAGCAGCAAAAAGCAACTAATATGACAGACTACAGTTCACATCAAACACTACACTATAATTCTAATTACAATTACGCCCAACCTATATCAATCACTCAGAACGACTTCTCAATTACTATCAAACCACTACTATTATTATCATTAACCCTTCAAAACTGATAATTACTTGTCGTCGTCGTCGTCATCATCATCATACCAACCATCAACATATCAAATCTGCCTGCGTTCGATTCCTTCACAAAAACACTCCTTCTCTAAGATAAAACACAGTGGTTCGTTCCACTAGGCAACAACAACAACAACAACAACAAATTACCATTCCCCAGCTCCACTTTATCGAGTACGAAGTAAGTAAGTCATTGAATGTTCATTACAATTCACTGGATCCCCCCAAAAGCAAATGAACGCACCGCACCGCAAACCATTTCTATGCACTGCTTTCAAGTGCTACTCAAGCACAAGTTCGGTAGATTCCTATCAACTCGTATCTAATTGTTGCATGTTATTCAACTGAATGGCGATATTCAGAGACGGATCGGAGAGCATATCGTGACGCATTCAATTTGGTGCTAGCCTTAGCTTGAGGCTTCTTGCTTACAGCTGCGCTCAGGTGCCACCTTTGATTTAATAATTTAAAAAAATCATTCCATTTCATTCGGGTGAGCAATATATTATCCATCAACTAAATATGAGCCTGCTCAGTCCGACTGCAGCACCTCGATGTTCAATCCCGCTTTGATTCTAGCCATTTCACTGCACTAGTCTGTGCATCACGAATCATTTGTATTGTATTGACAATACGACCCACAATACTATCCAATCATGGTAATAATAAACCAAATTCAGTTGCATGCTCACGCTATCTGTTAACCAATCGTTTACTAATATTCAACACACTCAATGCTCAATGCTATCATCGGCTGAAGATGATTGACACACACATCAACTCACACCCTATCAACTCAACCCTAGGCAAGCTCTAAACTACCTTCAACTAGGTTCATTAGATCATCTTATTCACACCCAGTTGAGTAGTGCCGATCACCAAAGCCAACTATCACATCTAATCTTACTTTCAGCTTCAGGTATATGCCTCAACACCCAATCTAATATACCACAATGCAGAATAGCCATCTCATTCAGCAACTCACCAAAAATAATACACATTATTGCTATAACAGATGAACACATCAACTGAATAATCGAGCGAGATCAACTCAGTTCAACTTTTCAACTGACCATCGCATCATCTCTCCTTATTGCTTCATTTATAGTTAATTTTTTCACTCATTTCAGTCCAAACACACCAACCAAACACCAAAACACACAACAAAATTTCATACTCTGTTGTGCGCCTCAAAGCCTAAGCTCACTGATAACAATGTAAGAAAAAAGCATCATTAAATTCGATATGATCAATCACCATTTCTAAACCTAATAATAACAATAATCATAATAATGATAATGCCAGTAATCAATAATTAATAATAAAAACAATTACGATCATACTAATAATTACTAATCATAATAACAATAACACCAGCGATAAGATAATGGCGGTGATAAACGAATGATAACAATAACGATCATAATAATTACGGTAAAAACAGCACACACACACACACTATCGCGGGCTGCTGAAAGTGTTTAGTTTTGAAAAATGTTCCATTGCATACTCACAGCGATCATGATGAATAGGGTAAACTGAAGAAAAAAATTAAATGATGTAAAGCACACAATCTGGTTTGATGCGAGATCATGAACGGTTATACACATACAAATAAATAACTATATAAATACATATATATATATATATATATATATATATATATATATATATATATATATATATATAGCGATATTTTTTAATAAAATAAATAAGAGTTTATATTCGAAATATATAAATATAACAGGAGAAACGGATACAGAGAGATTACTCAACGCTGAATTGTACTAGTTCACGAATGAGAAATAAACAATACACCAAGGCATGAAATGACACCATTTTGTGTAGAGATACAAGGGAACAGAAATAATACTTGCGAAAGAATGAGAGAAATGCGAAGAGTGAATGGACGAAGAAAGAGATGAAAAGAAATAACACGCGGCAGAGAATGAGACATTCAGTGTATAGATACGCGAATTGTATGCAAATGGGTGGAGGGTGAGCTGGCTGGCTTACACATTCGTTGTAAGACCGGATCGTGCGCTAGTATATATGTGTGTATGTATGTATGTGTGTATATAGCAGGGTGTGTTCAGCACCAAATAATAAAGTATATATGCCATAACGGTTCAATATTTCATATGCTGCATATAACACCACACCGCACACTCAAACACACACACACACAGCATCACACTCGTCTCTCGTGCCATATTCATCAAGAGCACCAGCCGCCACTCTAGAATCGTCTCGTTTTGTTGTCTGTATCTGAATACGACGACCCAACCCAACCCAACCCAACCATGTTTCATGGATGACTGTTGTTTGCAAGTTCTGAACTGGACTACTCATTTCCCAATACGATTGGATTGCATTGATACCACGGGGATATCCATCTATCTATCAATATATCTATCTATCACAAGTGACACAAGCACATAACGAGCGCTCTCTTTCGTCCAGCTGAAATAAACGACTGAACTGAAGAATTAAACGGCGACTAGCTAGCTAGCTCACATCAGACCAGACTCATGCGAGGTTAACAAGGGTCGTTCGGGTGAATCTAGATCGCCCCCGTCTAAATATATTTCTGTTCAATTTAGTCCTTTTAAGCCCTTCCCGGTCCTCAAACCTCTGAATATTTACACAACCTCTCTCTCTTTCCTCGTTTCTTGCTCACCACGGCTGTCTGTCGTCACTGATCCTGAGCATCCGCACTAATGCTATGTCTCGTAACTGAGTTCTCTTCATTTTTCAAATTCCTATAGCATCAACATCGAAAGATTTTGCACCGACGTGAAATCGAACGCACACCGTGTGAATGATAGGAGCTGTGACCTCAGTACACCACTGGCCCATTGCACTCTCATCTACTTTTAACGACCACGTCAAAAAGTACTACTAACTCAGGTGAGTATCCAATATTCATCACTGATCGATGGGTGGATGGACGGACGGATGAATAGATTTGTGGGATGACGAGACGACAAAACAGGCAGTAAAGAGACCAGCGAACTGGGTCTAAATGATTTATTTCCTCCCGCTTCTGTTAACCTCAACAACTAGCTGGCTGACTACTCGCTCGGATGGATGGATGGATGGAAGAAGGGATGACGAATCACGGTCACTCTTCTCTTGCTTGTCCTTTGCTTTATTCCTGCTCTCCCTCAACCGGATTGTTCGTCCGTCAACAAACAACCACTCTAACGCCTTTATGTTGCTTTTGCTTATCGCTCTTGTGCTCAACTAACGGGCATCTGGCTAATCAATTAACGGGCATCTAATCAACTAATTGCTAGACCCACCGCCACTGACCTATCCTCGAAATTGTCCACCATATATCCATGCAACGCAAAATGATAAGTGATAACAAATAATAGTAACAATAAAAATATTTCTTCTCTTAATCTTTAAATCGCTCGCTTAATCAAACCATAAATCGCTCGCTAGCTCATACTTTAAACTAACTCGTCGTCGTTTTTTTCTCTTTATTTGTTCATCTTCTCTTCTATCACCATTCGTACTGACTGCTCACTCTTTATCGTTCTCTCTTTTAAATCTCTGCCGCAACAAACTCTGCATCGATTCATGCAGCAGCAGTCAAGATGCACAACATCATCACATCATATCATCCACATACAGTGCAAAACATACCACACCAGACACATCTACAAAAGCAAAGAGTACCCGCCTCACATAGCCAACCCTTCCCTTCCATCCATCAATCATCATTCTTCTTCACTCAGCAGCACCCATCCTCTCTGTTTTATAAGGTGGGGAACGAGCGAGCGAACGAACCAACCAACGCTATTATATGCTCCTCACATCACATCAGCAAAGCGCTCTAACAACACCCAAATAGCCAACCAACAACGAATCGAAACGAACGAACCAAGAGGGCAGCAGGCAAAAGGGATGAAGGGTTGGACGGATAGCAAACGAACGATATCAAAGGGCGACCACGACGACAACGTCAACGGTCTGCCGATGGATTGATGGGCGGATGAACGAACGAACGGACGGACGGATGACTGCCTGCCTGACTGGATGGATGGTTAGATGGTTGGATGATTGGATGGACGTACATACGTACACATGCACTACGGACATTGTCGATTCGATTCGATTCCAAGTGGAAGAGCCAACCAACCAACTAAGCAGTCAGCAGCAGCTAGTTACGGGGAACCAAGGGACAAAGTAGAAGGGAAGGGGCCAACCGAGGACTACGAAGCGGTACTGTTTGTTGCAGTAGCCCTGGCTGCTGCCTGTCTGCTCTTTCATCGTGCTCGAATTCAAGTTCGCATTTCTAGATCAATACAACCATAACCATAACAATAATCCACCCTTCACTTCTGATGCACTGGCCCACTGGCCAGTCGCACGCACATTCGCAGTCCCCAGACTTGCTTGTATTCACCACATTATCCATCGCATTTTCTCACCTCATCCCCTCTCGTTTATTTTCAAATCGAGGTGTCGTCTGTCAACAAATGAATCAATCGCCCAGTGGTCAGTTCGCACCCACTGACCACTCATTAACCATCTCACCACTCAAGCTCTTTGCCCACAACTATATCACCATTAATATACTTTCATCATTATATAATACCTTCCAAAAAAATATGTCGTTGCACTAAAAAATGTGATCAAGTAACATTGAGCTGTTCACTTTTTAAAAGAGATAGAAAAAGAAGACGAGAACAATAGTGAAAAATACTGCGTAAAAATGAGATGTGAGATGGCGTGGCGTAAAGAAAGATGATGCAAAGGGATGACGGCAAACCAGTGTCTAGACAAACACTGAAAGGCAATGAAACTGAGTGGAACGTACTGCTAAACTTGTTGAATACTCCGGAAACCTGCCTGAACGAAAGTTAAGCGGACTAAAAACAGTCCAGAAAGATGTTGATTAGTTACTGATCAGTGATTAGTTGATCAGTAACTGATTAGTTGATCAGTTACTCAGTCGATTCGATCAGTTACATAAGAATATGCATATATACATGACTGACACCTTTCAAATAATGTTAACGAATGCCAGTGAGCATGGCATAGAGTAAAACTATGAAAATTCTATTTCACAGTGCTGAAATCCGTTGAAGATATATAGCTGCTTCTTAACATATTTTAGGACGTGGCGATGGGAGTAGTGGAATACAGCTTACTATAAGTCTTTAAGAGTCAGCGATCGGTGAGAGAGTCGGTCGAGTCGGCTTGTATGAGCATAAGTTTGCATTAAATAAAAATTTATCCAATACAAACAAGAAAGCAAATGAATATGAATATGAAACTTTAAAAGAAATTTCACTTGTTGAACAAATCACATTAAGAATCGCTCCTTCATCAGACCATCATCATCTTATAATTGTGTAGAGTTACTGTGTAAGTTACTGCTGAGTGGTGGATTGTTGAATTTTCACGGGCACTTGAGAATATGCGAATTTTGTTTTTGCAATTAGAATACAATCACAGAATTAGAACGAATTATATCAAACTCAATTTTGCCGATGCACCAATTTCGGCTCGGCGTTTATTTTGTAATGACACTGTCTTATATATCGAAACACAAAGCATTCAAGCACAAAGAGGCAGCAGGAGATGCGATGCTCCAAATGAGATCATATACGAAAGTTAAGTTTCATGCATAGTGCATGATATCCTTATAGCTAAGTACACATTTAATTTAAAGGTTCATTTCACATATCACTTTCGTATCCATCCCTCACGAATGAATCGTCTCTTTTGCGTTCCGTCACGACATTTTCAGTTGTTTTTAGACTGTATTATGTTTTTAGACCGTGTTTTAGACTGTAGTCAGCGATTATCGCAAAACGACAACAATAACAAACAAATGAATTTAATGCAAGCAAGAGACCAATGTGTTCATGAGCATCATGTCACAATTATCACTGATTGCTAATCATAACAGCATTAATAATAATAATAATAATAATAAAAAACAAATAAACTAACCCATCGGGTAGCACATGAGCAGGAATGGTGGGCATTTGAGCGCCGCTAGGATGAAGTGTACCCGCGATTGGTTGTTGGCTAGTGGTGGCACGATAAGGCTGCGGTTGCTGCTGCTGCTGCTGCTGTTGTAGCATGGCCGCTGCACCATTACACTGCAGATTATTGGGCGCTAACGGCGCCATTGAAAAATGATCTGAAACGCATTTACTGCTGATTTACTGTTCGTTCGGTTTGTTCTGTTGCTTGGCTGACGACGACTGCCTGCCCGTTCCGTTCCGCCTTTCCATCCATCCATCGAACACATTTCAATTTCATATCCGCTTCCTTTCATTCATCCAACCAACCAACCAACCCACCACCTCACCTCATCTATTCATCATCCATCTTTCAAAAGTTCTTCAAATTCGCTAACTAATGCAAATCAAATCAAGTCAAATCCTACTAATTCCAAGAGTAAGCAAAAAAGTTCCGCATTAAGAACTGCCTAACTCGAAATTTGGCTTTTCATAAAGTGAAACGAGATGGATGACCACATTACGTTATCTCCTCGTCTGTGAACACCCCCCCCCACCTCACACTACTGCTTTTCAGCTTGAACACACCAAGTGAAGAAGCCTTAGGTTAGTGGCTGCTGCTGCTTACCGGGCGTAAATGCGTTTGAGGACGGTTGAAGAATGAGGCCTGGAGATGAGGACGATGCAAGACGTTTGATGGACGATGACGATGCGACCATATAATGATATTGTTGTTGTTGCATAAATCAATTGCAAACACCACTAATATGATCAGTAGGAATATCAATGCTTGTGATCACAACAACAACACGATTGATTATTATTATTATTATTATTATTATTATTATTAGTTTTATTCAGTTACGAATGCTTCTTTTTCCTCCGTCTTCTTAGACACGAATCGTCAGGCCACATTAAAAGTTTCGTTTCGAAATGCAAACTAAATGAAAGCATTATATGAATCGCATGTTCTGCAAGGTTAAAGGTTAACACAACATTTACACACTTTAATTTAATGCTCTTCACCTGTATTCCTCAAAACTTGTCTTATCTTCTAAGCAGAGCATCCCTATCCTAAACTAACTACTACATTTTAACACAATAAATCTGAACAATAACAATAATAAAAACACTGTAGAATTTAATAATCATCAAAACGAAAACAATAATAATCACGCTCATACAGCCAAATGCATCAACTCTCAGCGATCATCACCTAACAGCTGAATGAGCAGACCAGTCTTGATAACAATCATAATGAATTTAGTGATAATAAAAATAAGCTTTCATCCAGATATATTAAACATTCATTCAAATATATAAACACCACAGCACACATCACATATCATAATGCCCCAGACAATATGTCGTCGAGTGCATCATCCGTATGTCCTCTCTCTCGCATTCCATTCCTAATATTTTCATGCTTCGCTCGATTCTATTTCTCTGTTTTTTCATTCTTTCGCCCACTTTCCTCACCACATCCTTTTTCCCATTCCATCTCCACTAATCTCGTACTCTCAGCACATTCTCGTACGTACTCCTCTCTTCAGTCTCGATTATATCTCTTCCTTTCTTTGCCTTCCTAATCCACCTGTCCAATTGCTCATTTGTTTCGTTCCCTATCCCGTTCTGTCCAGTCCCGTTCCTATCCTGTCCTGTGCCGTCCTGGCCTAGCCTAGCTTGCCACTGCAGCATTCAGTCCTATCCTACCCATTCATCCATCCATCCATCCATCCATCCATCCATCCATCTATCTATCCATCCACCATCTCTATTCCATCAGATCGTTATTTGCTCTTATGCTGCTGCTCTTATTCGATTCAGTTCGCTCAAGAATGATGAGCAATGAGGAAAGAGGAACGAACAGAAAGAAATGAAATGAAATCAAATCAAATGAAAGGTAACTACTAACTACTAACTAACCAACTACAACTACTACTATTACTATTGCACACTTTCAACTGCATCTCATCATATATTGCCTGTCTGGCTTGATGATGCTGCGATGATGCACATAGATATATATATACATATACCTATAAAATAAATGATTATTTTCTGTACAATTCATTCGAACGTTCGTTCGTTCATATTTTTATTTATTTTTCTGCATCGACTGCATCTGATGATGAAAAACCAAAAAATGAAAAACTTATAGAGAATCGCCACCACCAAGCCAGCAAACAACAAAATCACTACCTCATTACTTCATTTCATCTCATAATAGTATTGCTTGGTGTTCAGTTCCTTCATCTGGCTACTAGATCAGATCATCCATTAAAACATATGCAAGAACACAGCATAAACATGATATTTATGTTATTATTTGTTATAGTATTGTATTATTTATCCACCCAAAACACTGAATAACTCTATTCAAATTTGGAGTGTCTGCTTAAGACGACGTTACTATATAACTCTAACCAAGAAATATGACAATTCAAAATCAACTGATCAACATAGCAAGCAGCAATCCGACACACGTACACCAACCACAAGGCATGCCATCATTCTAGGTGTATATTTATGTATATATGATGCCAATATAAATTACAATAAAAAACAAAACATAATATATATCTGAAACAAATTCATATTCCTAAATAATACAAAACATCAACAACAAATGGATAAGCAAACAACTCATTCGGCTATGCATTTCATCGCATCTTCAATTCATTCATCGGGTACAAATCGTATAAATAGTTAAATGAATACCAAATCCGAACATCACACACCAACTCCATATGAACTGACCACCCAAGCCCTCAGTCCGCCCACACATATTCATCATACCACCAACCAAACTCAGCTACCTATGGTTCGCTCAGGGTCCATCTCACGTGCACACAACTAAGAATAATGTCTGATCAATCCGAATAAATACAACTAATAAGCCCCAGAATCTTTCAAAAGCAAACCAACAGTAAACAAATAAACAGGTGTATCGAGTCAGCTTGATCATCAAAACGTTTCGCACTGCATTCGTGCACGTTCGCAGTGCAATATATTATTCGAGTACAGCTCATTAACCCAACTGAACTCATTAAAATGACCTCATATCCCCACTGCTTATCACTAGAAAGTATTCTCTAGAATGATTATTCACCAGGCTTAGGCATAAGCTTATAAAGTCTAATAGTAAAACGAATAAATGAGTATGTGTTGCGATGCGCGTTTTTGAATCACGATTCGGATGATAATAATTAAAATTATTATTATTATTATTATTATTATTATCAGTATTATTATCATCAGTATCATTATTATTATTATTACTATCATCCGAATCAAAAATTAAGATTCAACGCGATCAGAGGAATAATAATTATGAGTGCGTTTGAAAGCAATCAGAAGGTAGATTATGCAGACTAATTCAGAGTTCATATCAGTGCAGTTGGTGTGTAGTATTGGGCATAGCAGTTGATTTGATTGTTTGAATGTTTCTTAATAATTTAAATAATTCAATTGAATAACTAATAGTACATAAATAAAAATGAATAAGTGGATAATTAATTAATTAATTAATTAACCGCCTCATTAATTAAATGCCTCCCTTCTCGCACCCGTACTGTATCTGAATAAATACACTAAACTTTTTTCATACGCCCAAAAAATGGCTTCATAAATACCACACTAACCCACCCTATCTTCTGATGTTTGTTTATAAGTAAACGCTGAATAATTGCGTATAAATTATTATTAAAACAAGCAACGAGCCAGCCATAAGTAACCTAATACAAGCAGCAATTAAGCTTCATTCCGAATCCATCTACATTGCGTTCGTTCATTTTACTACGTTGCTTCAATTCCATCATATGCACTATCACTGCTCTCATTTGCAGAATATGCTACACCTAGGCGATTACCCAAGTGCCAGCCGGCCAGTCAGCCTCACTTTAAGCTCTAACTCTATCAGCAGCCAGTTGTTTGTGTCATCATCCATAAACAGTGTCTACTAGATGTCTACTAGATAATCGCTTCGTCATTAAATACCTGCCCATTATCATTTATTGAAATGAGCCATAGATAATTAATTCTATTTTAGATCAGTGCAAAGTAAACCAACCAAGCCACATAACATTTATCAAAGCACTCACTGCAAAACACACACAGTTTATCTCAGTTTTGAAACAACAGCAACCATTTGCTCTGTCTCAACAATATCAACAGTCTAGTCACCTCACATTCATATCGATGACGATGCTTATCCATTATTTTTTGTCATTCATTCAATTCATTTATCACGCAATCATACAAAAACTATTAACTTTTCAACAAATTATACCAAAAGCAACACCACCTAAAAACAATTTCATTTCATGCCCACACAAAATTCACTCATTAATTAAAAACAATTCATCCACCTACACTCATCATATCATCCACAATAATCGCTCTCATCCACCACACCAATTTCTTCGCATAATAGCCCCGATGCAAGCTTGCAAAGCAACCGAATCGTCCGTCCGTCCCTCTCTCCCTTGTTTCCAAATGACATTTAATAGTCGCTCGCTCGCTCGCTTGCATTCACGATAGAGCAGAAACTAGCAAAATAATTTCTTAAGGTTAATTCTGTCTGATTCATGTTTTCTCGCACTACTAGATTTGAGGCCATACATCTCAAACAACAATAAACCTTAAAATAAGCCTAATCTCCTCTCCTCTCCTCCTCAACCTTTAAAACAACCCCTACGCACAAACATATCTATCATGCACTCATCTATTCAGCTTCATCTAACAATAAGCCAAATATCATCACTACAGTATAACATTGCACTAGATCTCGTTAATACAGAATGCCTCTATTAGAAAAGTGATATGATACCGTTCTCGGCATTCGCTGTCTCCATCCATATTTCCGGTGCGGTCTTATTCGTACCACAAGTGGTCATTTTAAGTGAATCTGCTCGTATATCAATCACGATTCGAGCATAAGTCGTCATACTCATTTTGCTTTTTTGTTGTATTTCTTCAGTTTTGCTGAGTGATTGATTTATTTATTTATTTGTTAAATAAATATAATTTTGAAGACACTGCCTCAAAAAGGATCTATTGAACAAGTCACATTTATATATTTCAAACCATGTATACCGCTATCGTATCGTATCGCTACCGAAACACCACTATTAATATCGATCTCCATATTCAGAAAACGTCCCATATTTTGCAAGCACCATCCATCTGTTTTGTGCGCACCCTAAACGCAAACCCAAAAGCAATAATACTGCACTGCTTGATCATCAGCATCTCAGCACCTTCAGCTTATTAAACCCAACTCAAATGTCAACCAGCCAGCCAACCACCGCAATCATCAAACAACACATCAAAAATCACCACATCGCATCAAAAATCCCTCCCTTCCCTTCCCTTCCCTAGCCAATTCGAGCACTCATCACCAACACCCACTATTAATGATAGATACGCTCTGCCCAACAAATCAGCATAAATTTAAGACTATTCAATACTATTCATTTCGACAAATCCACATTAAATTCAATTCAATTGCGTCCCTTCTCTCTATTTACTTAATTCATTTCGGTTTGCAATTCAACTATCAACCAGCCAAGCAAACAGCAAATAAACCAATCAAGCACTCCAAAAAATGACACATTGCAGCAGTGCAATAATCCTGCTAAAATTTCTCGCACTCTACGCCGCACATCCATCCAGATAAGATTAGACGACGAGCACGCTTCAATAATTAGTGCATTGCGTTTGACGGATGCAAGTGCATCATTAAAATCATCATATGCTCCTTGCTCATCATTAAAGCACCAACAATCAACCATAAACCATAATACAACTACTAACCATATCTGATATTACTGTAACTATGATTACTTTGTGATTAATAACTTTCAAAAAATCTATTACAGTCACATCATTTATACATCCATCCATCCATCCATCCACTTAACTACTTTCAAAATCAATGTTTTTGCGTTCAATTCTATCATCCCATATCTAATTAAATAAAATAATTTTCATCTATTCCCATAGCTAATCGAATAAAATAATTTCTCTTCTCCTCCGCACATATTATCCTTGAAAAGTTAACATTCTGCACGATACCAAACCGCTCCTCTGATGCCAGACTCGTGTGCTCATTATTACTCAAACTATTTTATGCTACTCACACCCTTCCCTTACCTTTATTCAAAACAACGCTGATCTCTTAATGTGATCAATCGCTTTCTATTCCACACCGCCATCTCCCTACGATCATCATCAGCTACTAAACCCAAGCTTGAAGTTATTCCCGAAGATCCTCCCGCATCTTTTTATCAGCCATCATGCCCAGATTCTTTACATCTCAATATCTTCCTCTAGTGCTCACAACTAACTTTACTCAATGATCACAGCCATATCGAACAACGATCACTAAAAACCACTCAAGATCAGCTGTTCCCATATCCCTTTGCATCTCATCTTCTAATGATCCATCAAAATTCCAATTTAGCACTGCAGCATCAAATAATAGCTGTTCTGTTGCGTTCGCATCATCAACAAAACGCTTAAAATTGTTTTGTTTACCAACTTTGCGTGTTAGTGCCTCATAAAAGCCGGCCAACCAACCAAGCAAGCATCAATATATCACGAGTGCATTGCACAAATTCACATTCTAAGTCGCAATTATATGCGATAATGAATCTTGCTTCGTATGCATGAATGAAATGAATATGCATCATTATTGTATAAATATAAATGCATCCAATACCCGATTGCTGCTGCTACTGCTGCTGCTGCTGCTACTTTGCAAATAAATAATCAAGAGAGCCGACTCAAGCCAAGCCAAGTGCAGTCCAGCCAAGCCCAATCGCCACCTAGCACAATCAAGACCAGAACATATACCAAAAAGCACTCCAAAAAACTGATAATGATAAATCAAGTAAACGTTCCGATAAAATCATCAAAGATGAGCAATTGCTCAAACACACACACACACACCCAAACATGCTCAGTATTCTAAGAACCGACTGCCAACTCCACCCCATGTGCCACGTCCAGTCCGCACTTATTAAACCCCATATTCGTCGAATTCACCTCAGCACCAACCGGTCGCATCAATCCTCTATTTTGTATCCACTACATTCAGCATCTTCCAGCTAACCGTGATAAAATCCCATTAAATTTCTCAATCCCATCTAATCCTTCCGGTAATCAATTCATCTTCTAAAAAACTAAATCTATCTTTAAGCCTACGACAACCAACTTAATTAACGTACGTCACTCAGTCAGTCAGCTCATCCCATAAATCTAGCATTTGCACATTTTATAATTAATAATGCCGTTCACACCTCATCAGCTACAAACTACACTCTCTTGAGTAATATCATGTGATATTTATTGTCAGACAAATTATTCGTTAAAATAAAGCAACAACTAATCAAGCTTCCGTCCAAAAAATCAACTTCTCTATCGACATCATTTACGTTGTGCATTGCAAAATCAAAATTTTTCCTAAGAAACTGAATTTTATTCTATTCGGGTGCATTTATAAATCCATCAATCTATCCATCCATCCATCCATCTATCCATCCATCCATCCATCTATCCATCCCACCCGTCTTATCGCTGTCCACACCTCCTCCTTCGACTCAACCAGCATCAGCCAACCAACCATCCGACGACTGACTTTTGCTTATTCATAGCATCACATAAAGTTGCATTCTTAAATCCTAAATCTGTCTCTTGTCTATTGTGCCACTGAACTATCCTCATCTGGTGGCTTAGGCTCAGTTCCTGTTTGCTGCATAAATGCACCAATTTCATATGCTATCCATCCATTCACGGCTATATTTGCTCTTTATTCATCGCTGAATGTTTTTAAAAAAAAGAAATACAATGAAATTTACATGAATGAGAATATTACTGCTACTGTTGCAATCCTCATCAATATTATGAATCAATCATCATCTTACTAATCAATCATCTTACTTCTTAATATGCTCCTGTTTTTTGTATCAAATCTTGCTTCCTTATGACTTTATTCATCGCAACCTTCAATGTTCCTCTTTATTTAATTTCTATTTTTTGCAATCGCTCTTGCATTTGCTGCTTTTCTTAGCAATTCAATTAAATTGATATCACTAAATGCTTGATTTGCAGCACTCACTCAATACAAAGCCATAAAAAATGCCGTTCACTTCAGAAACCAGACTGTAACGCAGCACCCATCACTAGTGCTTATGACGTAACCGTTGTGATTAAAGCAATTAAAGCTCTGCTCACATTAAATACTTTGCTATCCACAAAGATTCTTTAAAGAACGCATGCAAATGCAATCTTAACACCAAATCTCATCCAACCAAATCAACAAACAACTTCGCTCTAAACATTCATGATTATTTGATGTGATATTACTCGCTTGTAAGATTCATATTTTTACTATTATTACTATTACTATTACTATGTCATATCCATAATCCAATATCTCTTCAATAACTTTAACATACCTCTCAATTCATCGTCGTTATTTGACAATTCTGAAACGCCGTCGAGTCGTCGTCAATCGAAACAAAAATTCATATGATATATCCATCCCCTGTCGTTGGCTCGTTAAGTTCTTAACTGAGCAAAATACTTTTCTGATCTCCTTAGATCTATTGGACCGCATCAAACATTTATGATTATTTGACGTCACTTAATTATTTCACTTAATTATCATACAACTAGATGCTAGTGCTGTGCCTATAATCAAATTATGCATCAATTAATTTCAGTCATCTTACAGAATCCAAACCAACAAACTAATGTCATTAACAATGAGTCTGCAATCGTTCTGTTCCACTCCGTCCACCTCAACACCAACCCCAAACCCTTCAGCCACACCAGCACCATCCTCCACTCTGTTTCTGATTCATTCCAACGCTACCAGCACTAATCTATCTCATCATACTCATGTGATTATCATCGAAAAAGATGACGATCAGGAGCGTATCAACGAGATGAAGGCTGTTTTCAAAACAATACAGGTTAGTGACAACCCTCAATGCTCATTAACACTTCTCCAATTAACTTCATTCTATATCAATCAGCACTTCAATACTCAAAACATTCGAATAGCTATCTGCAAAAAATAACAAATCCTCAACTATCCATACTAGAACAACTGCATATCAAATCAACCATTCCACTATCATATAACAACCCATTCTGCCTTACCCAACCCAATAACATCTTTACAGATGATTTTCTGTGCCATCGGGGTTGGTGGTAATATTCTGAATTTATTAACGCTGCGGAGTCGTACATTACAAACCGTTCCGTTCATGTACATTCGTTCCATTGCAATCTTTGACTTGGTATAAATCTCATTTAAATTCTTATCATTATTATTATTGTTATTGTTATTATCATTACTGCTATTATTAATATCAATATTATCATTACACCTATTACTATTACTACTGTAACTATTAGTATTTTAAAGTATTATTATTACCGACGTCATCTCTTTAACACAGAGAGAGAGATGGATCTAAATAAGAATCACGGTCATGACTGCTATATCGCTATTCTTAAAGCAATCAACTTATGTGACTCAAATAAACTGACCATTTTTATAGAGCATATGCATGTAAGCGAATATAAAGTAGACGGTATTATGATGAAGAGTGATAAATTGAATTCGTTGCTTGTTTTAGTGCTATTGCAGATCGGTCTGTCGTTTATAGCCATTCATTTTGGCCTCGAACAACTGCCCAACGACAGTTACGAACGCACTTTTTATTCGACTTATTTTGAGACGACTATCATCAATACATTCTTAGTGGCGAGTTGTTACTGTGCGTTGATGTTGACTCTCGAAAGGTTTCTGCATTCATTTTTTACTCTAGATGCTAATTCATCGATGGTTTGCTTCCTACCTGTCGTAACCATCCGTCCCTCTCTTATGGCAGCTATCCACCCACCCACCCAAAAAGCTTGATATTATCCTATGAATCCGCCACAATCCCTTGCTAAAAGCTAACCAAGCAACTCCCTCAGCTCAATTCAGGTATATTCTAATCACCCATCCCCACATGCGTCGTCCAGCCAACCCCAAACGCACCGCACGTCTCCGTATCGTTCTTCTACTCCTCTTCACCTTCATTCTACACTCTCCTATGAGTGCACAAAATCGCATCAAATTCATCAACGGTCGATGGCGTAAAAGTAACAATGTCGAGTTTTTGTGTGTGTAAGCTAATTTATACTATAAATTTATTATGATTACTATCAATACTGCAATTATAACTATAACAATAATAATAATAACAATAACAATAATAATAATAATAATAATAATAATAATAATAATAATAATAACCCCAATCATCACCTTCCAGTGAACCAATATTTTCGCTGTTTAATTACTACAAGATGAGTCGTGAATTTCTGCGCTTTATGTGTGTTATTGCAATCGCTGTGCTGAATGTTGTTATCGCAAGAAAGTTGCAAATTACTAAGGTAAACTCATTAAACGCCTATCGGTTACACCATTTACAATAATAATAACAATAATAATAACAATAATAACAATAATAATAATAATAATAATAACAATAATAATAATAACAATAATAATAAGAGTAATAATTACAGCGTAATCGAAGACGTATGGTACACAGACCAAAGGCTAGCACAGTCTCAATCAAATTCACAAGCAGTGATGCCACTTGCTCGGATATCTACAATGCGGACACTTTGTCCACTTTAAAGTAATTCTTTTGTCTATCGTTTAATTTTTAAATTATTTGCAATAATATTAATATTTGCAATAATCTAGCATCTACCCTAATCACCCCTCAGCACTCTACTCATAACCCTCCTTCCCACTACCTTCCCACCACCCTCCCAGCACCCTCCCACCACCCTCCCAGCACCTTCCCACCACCTTCCCACCACCCTCCCAGCCACCCTCCCAGCACTTAAACCTTTCCCAACCAACCTATCAACTCAATCCATATCCCATCTCTTTATTAAATCGCTGACTGATGACGGATATAATCGCTCGTAGTGCTATTATTTAGGCGTGAAAGTACATCATTAATGCGAAGTTTCACTGAGAAGAAATTAACCGCGTTAATGTTTTCCATTACTTTCATCTTTCTAATCGGTAATCTGCCACAAATATTCGTTATGGTTCTACAGAATGAAGCCATCGAAGGCAATTTCAGCTTTCAAGTGAGTTCTCTTCAATTCACTAATCATTTACCCTACAATATTTCACCTCAATACAATCCCTCAAACTACAAAATAATTCCTACAATATAATTCCTCAAAACATTATTCAATCACTTCCATATACACATTATCAGTCATTTTATATCTTAATATCGCACTAAAATTATATCTTAATATCACTTATATCTAAAATTACAGCTAATAGTAAGTTAATTACCAATCCAAACGTTCTGTTTCCATCGAATTTACCCATTCCAATTTACCCATTGACGCAAAACTCTCTTCGCAAATTAAACCAAATTAACTGCTCGCCACCTTAGTCTCAGTTTATTCGCTCACTCCAACAACCCTCCACCGATAATTTCAATCGCCACTTCAAAATGCCCTAACTCGCCGCACACAACTGAATTTTCTGCTGTTTTGAATTCATTTCCTTCACTTGCAATAAACTCTATTAAAATGCCCGCTAATCTAATAATAATCTACAGTGCATCACCCGTACATAACACCACTATATTCCCTCCTTACAAATAACACCTCAACAACTTCATGTGCTGCTCAAAATAACAAGACCACCCAAGCCCTATCATCCCATATGCAACCAATTACACATACACCACAAACCAACAATATACTTACATTTCGAATAATAATAATAATAACTGCACAACACAGAAATGAAACAAACGAGCAAAAAGCACTTCTAAAAATAAATTTTTAATAAATGTCACAATTGCCTCAATTACCCTCAAAATCAACTACAATTTCAGTTACTCAGAAATATAGCGAATGCACTCGAAGTGCTGAATCACTGCTTGAATTTCTACGTGTTCTGTATGGCGAGTAGTGAGTATACACGAGCATTCCTACTGAATTGTTTCTTTGCGAGTCGATTCTTGAGCATGATACCGGCGTGTGCGCGTTTCATTTACACCACTAAACCGAGCAGGTAATCCGATCCCTTCCTCTCCACTTTAATTTACGCACACAACAACACTATTTCTTAAATAAATTCCAACCTACTGCATATTAACTTCATATTCTCCGTCAAAAACTCTAACTCTAAACTTTAATGCCAGCTTGTTGTATTGCTCATATGCGTGCTGATAACCACTTAACAATACTGATGATAACAATAATGATAACAATATCAATAATGTCGAGGTCATTGATCCCTGATACCAATAATAACAATAATAACAACAATAATAATAATAATAACAATAACAATAATAATGAATAATAGAGCAGATGTAATCCAAATTACAGCTGTATAACTTCACAACGCAATTCAATCATGCGCATCCTACCCACTGAAGTGTTACTATCGGATAACGATGCCACAGCAGTGGACTTCGGCGCGGTAGGGAAATGGCCACGGAATGGGATGTTTCGAGATGATTTACTGATTGCGGGTGTGAAGCGCTGGAGTGATGGCGATCAAATGCGGCGAATGCAACGCTACAAAGCACTTCGTATCGGGCCTAGGCTCAGTGCTGAAGTTGCTGCCACTGCTATGGGCAGCAAATACGGCCAAGGCATCCAATCGTATCGTCGACGTGCAACAACCATCGTATTCACAACTACTTCTCAACCATCCACTACTGACGTCAGTACAAACACGTTGGACGTTACGGCAAGCAACAGGGCAATGACCATGTTCAGTACTTTAGAACCACCATGTTTTCTACCAACAAATTATGCCCACGCAAACAGTAATAATGACAATAGTAATAGTAATAACGCCAATGATGACAATCAGCACTAATCATCCAACTATTCAATAATTCGTCATCCAATCAGCGAACCAAATCTACCGTATACTCTAAAGCGAATCGATAATGCATTATCACTGCGATCAGAGAACGTATGTGTCATGGCGATTGGCTCAGCTGTGCGCAATTCTCTTCGATTACATTAAGATGCACGGTTACGATCATACTCAGTACAGTTACGCTAGGTATCCTACAGCTTCGCGCTCCGATACCAACCACCAATAAAAGCATCCTAAACCGGTCATACCAACCCACGCCGGCTCACGTCCACTCACGCCGGCTCACGTCCACTCACGCCGGCTCACGTCCACTCACGCCGGCTCACGTCCACTCACGTCGGCTCACGTCAACTCACGTCAAATATTCTCCATTTTCAGACCATGTAAATTTTCACTCAACTACGATTTTTTTGGTGTATATAACCAGTCTCCACTTATATTCTCTTATAAATGATAATCACCCAACCCCAACCCCTCCTCCCCTTCCCCTCACAAAAAGCCAATTTCATGATATACTATTGTTCATATTTTGATGTCACTGTAAAAATATCATGAAATATTATAAATTTAACAGCTATTGTTCACACACACACACATACATATCACATGAATATATAATATACTCGAATCATCGATCCTACATGTAAATGTAACACATTTTGATGATGATATTATATTCATGTCTGATCGTAGTCTAGTAATGATAATAAGGCTAATGTTAATTTATTAAATTTTATTTACCTTGTATCAGTTTTCTATTTCATCATATTATAACAATCAATAATAATTATCCTCAAAACGACTACTTTACTACTCAAAAAGCCTATATCCCACATTTCCATATGGTATAGAACAATTTGTTTCTCGCAACTTCATATTCTCAAAGAGGAATCAAATTCAAGCAATCTAATTCAGTCAACAAATCACGTAAATAACAACTAATCAAATGATAAATTACACAAATATTATTCAGCAAGCAAGACAGACTGATAGATAGATAATCGATCTGACGATAAATCAAGCCTCGCAATCACTAGCTCTAGCTAGCCAGACAAATAAATCTTTTATGACGTGTCGCATCAACACCACTGATCATATTTTTAAAACAACGTGTGTGGTCCCAAACAATCCATACCACAAGATTAGACAAAGCAACAGCGTGCTGCAATGTGTGCACACAATTAACAACTGCCTTCATTCACCATCAATAACACCGAACTCACATCAAATCAACTGTCAATAACCAAAAAACACACTACCTCAACCATTCGCTGTCGTTCCTTTGCTCTGCCATTTCGTTATTCTATTCAATTAATTATTTTACCAATAATATAACCATATTATACCATTATATACCGATACCAATATAATCATATTCCAATATTAACTCTACCAATTATACTAATCTGCAATAGCAAATGCTAAATACTTATATTAACAATAAATAAATATACACCAAACTGAACTCTGCCGTTGACTGATCAAACACAATGACAAATAATTAATTACCATCATACTGATTACCATCCGACTAATTCACTACCATCATCATCATCATACCATACTTGTTTCAAGGAAACGCCACAAGACGTTCGATATTATTATTACTAATTATTATTATTTATCAGTATTATTGGTATTATTATTACGTTCACTGTCATCAGTGCTATTGATAGTATTTCCATGATAATATATCAACTCACCCGCTACAAAACTCTACGCATCACATCGCCAATTCACAGTGATTGATTGATAATAATAAGATGCAATCAACCCACATCAAGCAATCAAATATAATGCTGAAACAGCTAAAAAGTTGGGCAGACATTGCATTGCAACAATTGTTTCAGGTATAAAATAAAGCATAAAAATACTTTACATTAAGTGAATGAGCAGTTAACATTCTCAACATTTATTAACATAACAACAAAGTATTATACAAACATGTGCACATGATAACTCAAC
>JAPYMA010001872.1:0-16316 GCA_035041965.1 Anisakis pegreffii | reverse complement strand
GTTTGGTTCGGTTCGGTGATTTGATTTTTATATTAAATGGCAGATGCAATTATCAGAGAGCGTGGTGTTTGAAAAAAGGAATTGAAAACGGAAAATTAATTTGAGTTTTAAGCGCTTTCGTGTGCACGTACTTAAAACCGATTTGAAGCCATTTTTGTGTTCATTTAAATTTGTGAATTGTCGGATTTGAAAGTATCTGATTTGATTGGATTCGTTCGGATTTGTGTGCCGATTGGATTGGAATTGCCGATTTTGATTGGGTTGAATGCAGTCGAATCGAATCGAGTTAGTTTGGAGCGGTAGAGGTTGAGTTTAATAGTGATGTGTGATCGTGGTGCTGGTGGTGTGTTGCATTATGTTCGGAGAGTGTAATTGTATAATGTGGTGAAGACAATTAGTAGTAACTGAACGAGGTAATTAAACTGGTTTGATCGTGTGATCGGATGGGATGATCCGATTGGTTTTTGAGTTGATCCTGTTTTCTGCCGAATACTATCACGCACATTTTGCGAATGGTATCCATTATCTTTGATCCGTTGTTCTGTTGAATTTAATTGATCCGACCGGCTTTATAAGCCCACCTTCACTAGTGGATTAGACTGTTCGAGGTGGTTTAGATCACTGGATGGTTCACTTTTAGTTATGCGATTCGATTTGGATTGTTTAGAGAGCGGTGATCTGGGAAAAAAGTTATGTTTTGTTGGCATTCTTTGATTATTTAGTATTCATTCCTTGATGATATAAATGGATTGTTTCAGCTGAGTATGCCTTCCCGTGTGGTGGGAATATTGCCGGGTAATGTGTGGTGCGTATTACTGATTGTTGCCGTTCAACTTCACCCAACAGCTGGGCAAATGAATAGCTTTGAGCAACTCTTCCCGGTGTTCTCGTCGATGTTGGAGCACAGCATGCAACCCATCGAGAGGCAGCAATATGCTGGTGGTGGCCACCAGTCCAAATCCGGTGCTGTGGCTGTGCCTGATGATGGCTCATCGTCGCAATCCCTTTGGCCGACACGATTTGGACACAGCCAACGACAATTCTTGAATGCTGAGAGTCGACTGAAGAAGTGCTGCGCGAAATTGGATCATGCCGATAGTTTTTGTAAGGCGAATTATTGCGGATTCGATGCACTCAGCTCGAATACGGTTCGTTAGTTGCGGTACTTTTATTGGTTGGATTATTCGTTATTAGATTACTCTTTAGTGTGACTTTGATTTGATTAGCTTTTGTTTTTATTTATTATTGCTCGAAGTGTATTGTATTGGAAACTCGGAAACCGCTAAGATATCTGCATAGAGGCCAAAATACTTAACGGAGTGTGATACCCTTGAAGATACACGACAGAATGAGGATACCACCCGAGTCAGTAAGCACTGAAATACCCGACGATAGAACTAGAATACCCGACCAGTACCCTCAGAAATACGCGACGATAGAACCAGGATACCCGGCCGGTATCCTCTAAACCTGCGTTCGCCTAAAACCGCCTAAAATGCCCACAGTTTCAGGTGCTGCTCTACCTTGCGTCGTGTCAAGCCCGAGGTCCAACAGTCGGCCAGATGTGGGACTGTGCATCGACGCGTAAGGATCACACCCAGTGCTGCCAGGCCAAAGGGGTCAGGCCCGAGTGTATGTCCTACTGTGAGACTACTAACGGAGTGCCGACCGACTTCGTCAAATATTTAGTGTGCTTGGGCAATTTCAATCAAATTAGAGACTGCTTTAAAGAGTATCTCGACGTGAATCCGAATATCAATGGAGATTTGTAATGCAGATTAAAATCAAATTTCGTTTATTTCATTGTATAATTAATTATTATGTTAATTATTATACCTGGATTACCTGTTAATTATTATACCGGATAATGCAGGTATAATAATTAACATTCGAATGATTAACACTGGTTTATGTGATGCATACGAAGTCTTTCACGGAAATGTTCTTTCGCAGTAGAGTTGATGTGATGCTTTCGATTTGTAGTCTTTCGATTACTTTTATTGTAGTTTTGATTGTGTTATTACTGTTATTGTTATTATTACTTATTATTACTGTTTTGTTATTTTGAACATTGATTGTGTTTGTAATGTCGAAATGAAGCTTTATATTCACTAATTTTTGTAATATTTCGCCCCAAAGCATCATTGAAATGATTATAAAATACTTTAGATGATCATTGATAACGTGAAATATTATTGATTTGTTGATTTGGAATAAATTTTTATAGCATTTTCGATTGGAAACGTCGTGTTTGATGGAGTTTTTGCGTGGATTTGTGACGTTTTACAATGGGGAATTCTATACTTTAGTTGATTTTTATGTTTAATTTCATATTTTCCGGTGGAATTGATTGAAATGCAATGTTGGGACTTGTTTGCGGTTGTTTTGCGGGTTAGTTTTAGGGATATTTTTCGAAAAGGGCTGAAATTTCCGTGAAAAATGGACGTATTTGAGGAAATTTATGTGGAGACGTTGTTAGCGAGATGTCTTTTCTTCTCTGGAGCACTCTCTTAGAACCCGTCGCTGGCGTTGTGCATTGGTTTCTGCTGGGTCGTCGAGAGAGTGTCTTTTTTTCTCTGGCGTATGGCGGGACGAACCCGTTGGTCATTGAGTGCAGATATCAGTTGGGTTAGCGGGCTTGCAGCGGGGCATTCGTGCAGGGTTCGCACGAGTGCGGCACCCACAAACTGCAACCCGCACTCGTGCAGGGTTCGCACGAGTGCGGGTTGCAGTTTGTGGGTGCTGCAACGAAATGCGAGCTCTGCAACGTTGCATGCACGAATGCAACGTTGTAGAGTTTGCAGTTCGGGGTGTGGCCACTGCATACGATGCACTAGGAATGCAGTGGTTCAGTGCATTGCGGGTGGTTGAGTCACTTCAATGTGAATCGATGGTGCGATGTGGTTTGCAAGTCGTATTGATGCAAGCGGACTGTGGACGGCTATATTATCGTGAATGTGATGGTGGTTGTGGTATGGATGGATGGATATCGTGACGGTGGCATGGCGATAGCGACTGATGTGGTATTATGGAATATATCGTGGCAACGTGAAGAAAACGACGAGGCTGAGCCTGTTCGTAGACCAGTGTGGTGAAGCAGTAACGAACTACAACGCTGCCAACGCTGCTGTCCACTTCAGAAGTTTAGTGCTTTTTCCGGTTTTTGAAATCATTTCAGTAGATGATTACTTCAATTGTGATTGCTTGAGGTTCGATTGGACTGGACTGGGTGGATGGTGCTGCGGTGGTTCGTGAAGAAATGCGATATTATGACGTGAAGAAAAGATGGAGAAGATTGAAGACTGGAGAAAATTCGATGCATAGGCATAAAACGACATCGAAACAAGTATTATTAAATAAAATGGCAAGATCGTCTCACATCGGAGAAACGAAAAAGAAAGGCAAGGAGCACCAACTGCACTGCTGGGGCAGTGCTTCAAACCTGTGAGTTTTTACAAAGAATTACTTTTATCAAATTCTTTCACTTTATGTGTTTATTAGGATTGGTGTGGACGTTATTATTAGGTTATTTTATCGCGTTACTTATTACTTATTGTGCTCAAATTTTCGTTAAAAAATGACCCTATTATTGCTTATTATATGTTATGTTTTGTGGATATTATTCGCTAATCGTTACTGATATGCTTACTGTGTGCTATGCGATCGTTATCCCATTGCCCTTCAGCTGGTTCAGGTCTTTATCATGCCGGACTGTCTGTCTGTCTTTGCGTGAAACTGAAAAAATATTGGAACAATTTTGGAACCTTAAAATAATTTTGGCATTCCCCATTCAGTGCAAACAGCACTTGAATTTCGGCCGGTTGATGCGATTTAGAAGCTGTTCCATAACGCTACCCATATACTGACATTTCAGTTACTAGTTTATGCCCTAATTCATTGAAAAAATTTGAAAAATTACTAGAATTCCGTGAAAAAAAAGTAATTTTTTTACAAATTTCTGTTATGGTGTGTTAGCGGTAGACGTGTCTCTTACTCTCTAGCCTAGGTGTGGGTGGATTCGCCACAGAGTGGAGGTTAGGGTCTGTGCTTGTTGGCGATTCCGCCGTCCGCCAAATTGGCGATAATAGGGTGCAGTTCGCTCTTTTCAATTTTGTAATTGAAAACTCGTACGATAGCAGAAATGCGTTATGTGGACACATTTCAGTGGATATTTTTGATTAATATTGAATAATAATAATAACAAAATGAGGTATTTATGTTATTCTTACGAATATGCATCATTTTAGAGTGATCGATAGACTAGCCGAAGTGAGATTAATTAATTTATTGATTAACAACGTTGGTATAAACCTAGAAATCGATAACAATTACACATTATTCCATAGAAATACGTAAAATTTTGATAAGAACAACGAAGGAGAATGAGCATGATGAGCAACAAATGCATATAGAGACTCTATTATATATTGGCACTTGTGTTTAGATTGAATGAGTGGGGAAGAACGGGGGGGGGGTAGTGGACGTGACGGGTTGGATTTTGGTATCTGAGTTGAAGGAATCATTTGGATAGTTCTAACAAATCATGAAGTGTTTAATACAGATTATGGGCTCTCATATGCTTGATATGATTCACGGCTACTCGTATTTATAAGGTTTACGCGTAAGTAAAACAGAGTATAATGAGCTACTGTAGCGGTTACCCATGATGGAGGGTAAGTATGAGTGGTGGTTAACTTGCTTGCGCAGCTGGCTACTAGGGAATTGGTTTTACCAGTAGGTACCTGGGTTGTGCATGGGTAACCGGTTGGGTAGAAAAGATCATCTAATAATTAACGGGATTGTATGTAGAAATACCCAAGTTCAGGGTTAATGAAATTACCTAGGAACTAACGATTAGTTATTAACAAACGTTCAAATGGAAGACTATTAATTGAGGAATCATCCGGTGATGTAGAGCTGTTGCTGTGAGTGTTTTGGTTTGGTATAATATTACCGGTTTTACCAGTTTGTGAGGGTGGTGCAGTTTTACCAGGCTCTAGGCTTTCGGTAGAGCGATTTGGTGATTGTATCGTGATAATTGTCGGTAAAACATTACCGTTACTACTACAGTTACTGTTTGTTGTACCACCAGACACAGCAGAGATTCGAGATGTGGTATCCAAGCTAGTCGGTATAATCAAACCATTTTTTAGAGTCATAGTGCTAATATTACCGGTCGCTGTGGTGTTATTACCAGACTTTGAGGTATTTGAGGTGTTGGCTGATCGTTGCTGTGACCTCAAACCATCCTTTTGGGGCGTACTCTCCCTGAGCAGCTTAGGATGAGGATTCTCTCCTGTGCGATCATCAATAGTGTTGTTCTTGAGGTCATTTGCGGTAGTCTTGCCAGGCAAACGAACTGAACCGACGATGCTCTCTGCACTAGGAGCTTGGAAACTTTTTGAGAGTGCGGAAGTTTCAGCCGGAAATTGAATTTGCACTCGCGTTTGGGTAGGGTGAGATCTATGGGCAGAAGAAGTTGAGGCTGGACTAGGCGCACACCCGCCTGCATTTTCATTTTGTCTCGTTGGGGTTTCCGCATCCTTCTCGTGAGACGTTCTAGTTGCATGTTGTGTTGAAGACTGCTCTGAAGTCGAACTTCTGGGCAGTGCTTGCGTTGGATGTTGATTGTGCTGAACTGCCCTGGCGGGTAGTTTTTGATGAACGCGAGGTGTGTGGTGTGGTGAGTGGGAATTTTGAGTTGAGATAAAGACATTGGTGCAGTTGCTAGTGGAGACTTTGCCTGAGTAATCGTGAGATCCGACCGTTTTGGCCCTTTCCAGCCGATGACTAGTCAAAGCCATTGTAGCACTGAGCGGATGCAGAAGCTTTTGGCCTAGTTGCTGATGCTGAGGCCCGTTTCGTTTCGGACCATCATCGAGGATATAGGTGATAATATCGGACAGGGAGACAGCGCCGATCAGTTGATCGTTATTGATGCCTTTGATGAAGAGGCATTTGCAATTGTCTTGAGTGAGTATCGCATCCAGAACACATCCCACCGAGTCGGTTTCATACAAGAAACGTGCTCGATTACGATAGCCAGTTCGGGCCTCGGCCAGTCGTATCACGTCCGAGACGGTCGATTGCTCGAAACTTGCCTGGACTTGTGAGAAAGGATTGTTTTAGATTACTTTGAAGATTTGAGAAAATATTGAAATTATTTGACATAATTATGATTGGGAATAGAGGGAGATTTGGCGTGGATTTTGAGCGTTTTGAAAGTTTAGAGTGTTCGCGGCATTCACACTCCGTTCGCAGTTGAGGGTGTTCGCGGTGAGGTGGCAACTTCGGACATATAGATGTGGTTTTTATGGGTTCTGAAGGTTTAGATCAATCAATCAGTCAATCAATCAGTTGATCAATCCTAATCTGGAATGGTTAAGATAAAACTTGAAGGTGAACAACTAGGCAGTCTAATGGGAATTAGTCATTGTGATGATTGGAGGGGTTAGTATGCAATATGAATGGGATAGTTTATCTCACTTTGATATCTTTAGCTTCAGACAATGCGCTCGCTATATCGGCCTTACAAATCACGTCGACGGGCCTCATTTGATCGTCCACAACAGGCACACTCGATATGCGATAGTCTAACATTAGTTTTGCAGCCAACCTGAGACTGTCCTCCATTTTGATCTGAAATTTAGCGAACGCCGTTCCATTTTGAGCTGTCTACTGACTGAATTTATATTCGCCTCGTGACTTGGATTGATTTTAGGGGGAAGTGTGTGGGGTTGAATGAATTTGCATTCGTTTGATGTGTTAGAAAATTATATTTGGCGTTGAATCCGCCTCAGCTGCAGTCAATCGCGCGTTCAGATGATTTGGTGTGCTAACCGATTTGAGGTGTTGCCATGTGCCTATGGTTGACGCCTTGATTTCGCAGGTTAGCCATTGCGCGAAGTGTAGTGATCGGTTCTGAAATTACTTATCGAAATGTGACATTATTATGACGTTAATCATATGTTATATTATTAAAATAGAGCTGTACTAGCGAGTTAGAAACTTCGTGCAGTTCGCAGCGATTTCAAATTGCGATCGTATGAGAATAATATTGAGAATTTTTTTATTTGATTGATGTATTTTCGTGAAAACCTGTTTGTGAATGGCCTGTAGTATCCTTTTGATAGTCAAAAAGTAGAGAACGTCGCCATTCGGTTCGAGTACTGCGATGCGGTGAATACGATTCGAGCAGAACTCCTCACACGCGAACAGCAACCTGCAAAAATTATTCGTTTCTCAACTATAGGGACAAATAACAATAAAAGTGAGAAACGTTTTGGATGCGTCGAGGGTGACGAGTTGACTTTTGGAGATGGCCTCGTGAACGAGTTGGGGTGTTCGAGATTCGGCGCTGGTTTTGTCGTCGAGTAGTAGAATCAGGAAGTCGGTCAGGGTCAGTATGGAGACAACTCTTTGCTCCTCTTCACTCCAGACCAGAGCCGCTCCAACGCCGCAGTTTGTGACGGCTTTGAAGGCTTTCTCCAGCTGAAATTTGACGAGACAAGTCAGATTGGAGACTGAATTTGATGACTTTGAGGCACCATGATAGCACGGTCGTCGAGATAGTACTGCTATGGCAAGTGCCATGGCAGACAATCATACGCTCGACGAGATAGTATTACTGTGTCAAGTACCGTGGCAGACGGTCATACAGTTGACGAGACAGTATTACTGTGTCAAGTACCGTGGCAGACGGTCATACAGTTGACGAGACAGTATTACTGTGTCAAGCACCGTGGCAGACGGTCATACAGTTGACGAGACAGTATTACTGTGTCAAGTACCGTGGCAGACGGTCATACAGTTGACGAGACAGTATTACTGTGTCAAGTACCGTGGCAGACGGTCATACAGTTGACGAGACAGTATTACTGTGTCAAGTACCGTGGCAGACGGTCATACAGTTGACGAGACAGTATTACTGTGTCAAGTACCGTGGCAGACGGTCATACAGTTGACGAGACAGTATTACTGTGTCAAGTACCGTGGCAGACGGTCATACAGTTGACGAGACAGTATTACTGTGTCAAGTACCGTGGCAGACGGTCATACAGTTGACGAGACAGTATTACTGTGTCAAGTACCGTGGCAGACGGTCATACAGTTGACGAGACAGTATTACTGTGTCAAGTACCGTGGCAGACGATCATACGGTTGAGGAGATAGCATTACTATGACAAGTTCCATGGCAGACAAGCATACAGTAGATGAGATAGCATTAATATGACAAGTTCCATGGCAGACAAGCATACAGTCGATGAGATAGCATTAATATGACAAGTTCCATGGCAGACAAGCATACAGTAGATGAGATAGCATTAATATGACAAGTTCCATGGCAGACAAGCATACAGTAGATGAGATAGCATTAATATGACAAGTTCCATGGCAGACAAGCATACAGTAGATGAGATAGCATTAATATGACAAGTTCCATGGCAGACAAGCATGCAGTAGATGAGATAGCATTACTATGACAAGTTTAATGGCAGACAAGCATACAGTAGATGAGATAGCATTACTATGACAAGTTTAATGGCAGACAAGCATACAGTCGAGGAGATAGCATTGTAATGACTAGCATTATTCCAGACGATCATAGATTGAGCGAGATAGTATTGCGGTAGACGATCATACAGTGAGCTCACTTGCAAACAAATGCCCAAAATATTGGAAAAAAATGAAAAGAAGGAGTAATTTTGATAATAGTGCAGACCTTAAGGCATTTGTCCAGAATGACAACGGAGCCTGCATGCGGCGCTAGCTCGTAGCAATCCACGACACTCATGTACTGCTTGTACGGGTCAGAGAAGTCATCTTAATCACTTGTTTTAAAGCATTTAATTGTAAGTAATAACAGTAATATATCTTCATCACTGACCTACTAGACCGACCACTTCAACTGAGAGCGGACGTGACGTCTTGCGCAGTATTAGGAAGTCCTGCAAATGACCTCATAATAATAGTAATTATAGTAAGTATTTATAATGTAATAAGAATATTCACTGCAACAAACCGAGCTATTGGATCGGGGCCGTCGAAACGCGAGTGAATCGTTATAGAATTGCGTCTCATTGCTGTCGTCCTCTTCCCGCAGATCGTAAACCGACTCAACTGGGCAACTTTCTATCTGCAATTCGAGATTTTTTGTACAGTTTGGGAATTTTGGGAAGCAAAAATTGGACTGAACCTGCACTCGAACGAGCTTCTTATTGACAGGGTTTCGTGTCATCTTGCGTCTGTCCGCAGCATTGCCCATCGACTCACTCCGCGGTCTGTTCATCAGTTCACGAAGACCTGAAATTGCAAACGGGGGATAGAGACCTGATAGAGTTAAATATGTGAACTTATAGGTAACGTAGTCTCACCTCAATTGATAATTTTATCAGTTTATGATTTCATTTTATCAGTTGATCACAAGCTTATCCGCTTATCGATTTATCAGTTGATTACGGTTTGATCACTTAATCAGTCGATTATCGATCAGTCAGTTTAGCGCATAAGTATCAGTCATTTTTGTGATTCATCGCAGGGAATACTAATAATACTGTTGGTTATTGATAATAAAATTGAAGATTCAATAAAATTAATAACAATAAAAGTAATAATAGATTAAATGATGACGCAGGTGAATATTATTTGAATGAAAGGATGAGTGCAATGAAAGCAATTAATATTTATTGTTATGGCTGTTGTCTGTTGGTTTTGTGAGGCGCTGTTTGATTTGAAGTCTTATTTTTAAGGTTGATTTCGATGGAGCGTGTTTATGGGATGGACGCATGGCTGGTTGCATGGATGGAATTAATTTTTATGACTTTTCATACGATCATTCTCTCTGTTCTTTTTTTATTTTTTGAAGTTTGCTTTCAAAAATTAAAAAATTGATTTTATGGTTTTGATTTTTATGGTTTATTTTTATGTTTTTTTTGAGAACGGATGGAATTTTCGGGCAAAATGAAAAATTGCATTTGAGAGTGATGTCATTTCACGGTTATTGCTCTTGTCGTTTCGATTGGTTTCATTTGATTTGATCGCCGCCTTTCTGTTCACTTCATCGATATTCGAGGAAATGATCCCTTTGCAAGTGTGTGTCTGTGTTTTTTGGTTTGTTGAGATGTTGAAGTTGGTAGGATTGATTGCTGATTCGTTGATTTTAGTTTGAAATTTGAGATTTGATTGCTAGATTTAGGGTAAGTAGTAGAGAGAGGAAGGGAGATAGTGGGATTGGGGGGGGGGTATTTGGGCAGTTTAGGAGGAGAGCATTTTTTGAAGTGTTTCGCGAAAATTTGGGAATTCCGTGAAAAGTGGAAATTGAATTTGTGCAGTGTGGAAATTTTTTTGGAAAAATGCATTCGAATTTTGGGCGTTTGGCTTGATTTTAATGAGATTCATTGGGTTTTGGGGTGATTTAGATGGATTGACGAGGTTGGGTGTGTGCGGTAAGGGTATAATTAGGTAATTGGATTGTATCCTTTTAGAGCTGACGATTATTCGCGCTTGTTGCGTTCGGTGGTTAGTTCTAATCATGAGTTTAGGAATGATTTTCATTTAGAGAGACTGAATTTGTTTAGGATAGTGGAGAGAGTGCGAGAGAAAGAGAGGAAAACGGAGAGAGACCGAGAGAGCAGCTGGATGGCAATTAGGGCAACGATAATGGGACAGGGAGAGTGCGAGAGAAAGGGAGGGAATGGAAGAGACAGAGGGAGAGCGGTTGTCAATAGAAACAGCTGGCTGGCAATAGACGGCACTTACAATTAGGCTTTTCGTATGTGGTACTGAATTTTTGTGGAATTCTAAAATTTCTATGGTACTTTGTGAATTTTGGGAGTTGTAAGGCTCTGAGATGGACGGAATTTAGGATTCAGGATATGCCTCCCAAAAAAGTTTGTGTTTTGAGGGAATATTAGTGGTTGAAAATAACTCAGACTCGGGTAAAAATAACATTTACATAATAAAAATACATAATAATAATAGTAATAACAATAACAATAAGTAAAACACGATGCGAACAATGAAAACAATGCAATAGCATTGTCATGAATGCAGCTAAGCAAACAGAGACTTAAAAAAAAGCAAAACATGTGTTATTCTATATGTAAATAGATTTGTATTCGGTGAATCTGATTACCAAATCGCACTAATAACAATAATCATAGTAATATTATACGATGGTGATAAGGCGAGTGATAAGGTGATAACGTTTACTGATAAGGTGATGCAGAACTAACCACTGAGTATGGACGAGTGTCGGTGCACACTGCCCGAGTAGTTACGCGACTTGCCCGTCGCGGATTGGGTATCGGAATGATGCGAATTGGAAGACCGACGACCACGTTGGCTGCTGAAGACGGACAGCGAATCTGGGGCATCTGCGGGAGGTCTGTGAGCACGACCGAGGACGTCATCCTGGGACGGGGTGACGGTGATGTAGACGTTACGGTGGTTCGGAGAGGTGTACGAGTGACTGCTGCCGGTGGTGTTACGCAGTAGTTCCATTCGAGGGGAAGGTACTGGAATAGTTTTGGGTTATTATTAGTGCTGTATGGTGTGGTTTATAACGGTTTACAGTGATTACGTTTGGATAGTAGGTTAGCGAGTATATTTATGTGATAAGATGTGGTGATAATAGTGATGATAATGATATGGTGAGCAGGATTATTTGGGCTTTGTAATGGACAGGGTGGATGTTAGTGCGGGTGAAGTGTACAGTGTGGTGTTACTGTACAACGAATGGCGTGAGCACAGCAGACAGACAGCTGACGGTATGGGACGGGACGGGCTGACTGGTTGGTCGGGTGTTATGCTGGTTGTTATGAATGCTGCTGAATGGTTAAGTGGGAATGGAATGGGTTTGGAATGGAATGGGGATGGGGATGGATTGTAGATGTGTTTTGCATACGTGATGTGTTGTGTGTGTGCTTTGTTTACGTAGAGAACGGGAAGGCATTCGGCTGGGATGGGATGGATGCTTTTTTGATGGCGTTTTGTGCACAAATTTCGTTGCAATTTGTTTTGTGTTTTGTCGAGTTTGTGGTCGATAGATAGTGTTTGATAAGGACATAGTTGTGTGTGCGTGATAGATTGGGAATGAAGGTGCGAATTTTGGGGTATTCGATTGAATAGGGAGATGCATAGGTGGGTGGATAGATAGATGGATAGATATGGTGCTTTCGGTTTTCAATTTGGACTTTTCTTTCACACGCGGTCGATTGTTTTCGTATTTTTCAAGCGCGATCCATCGGTTTTCATGGAGACTTGCCCGATTTCCAGCAAAATATTCACCTATTTTGCAAAAAAAATTGCAGAAAATTCATTTCTATTTTTCTGGGAAGTGGTGATGAGAAATGGTTTGTTGAGGGTTCCCCTCGGAAGAAAAATTATCCTGTTTGGTTCTTTTTCGAGACTGTACGATTGCAGTTATGTTGCAGTATATAAATCATTCAATTGATATTACAATGCGACATTTATATCAAATACATTTTAATAGTGTGGATGTGTGAAGCATTCCAACTGAGTCATCATTCAGAACCTGTTTTGTTGGGCGATTTTTGCGTTTTCGATTACTTTTGATCACTATTGATTTGTACTGATAACTTATCAACTGTGATAGCGTTTTGATTTGCTGGTGTCTGATCAGTGATAATACCGGTGATAAGTGATAGATGATAAGGGGAATTTTTATTGATTTTGGGTGGGGAGGGTGAATACGACACTGAAATATCATTATTTAGTATGATCATGTTATTATTATCATTATAAATATCATTATTATATATTATTGTTATATATTATTATTATTATTGTTATATATTATTATTATTGTTATTATAGCTGATTAGAATCGAAAGAGAAATAGCACGACGGATTTGAGAGCGCAATAATAAAAACTGGATGGTAACAGATCGAGATTGCAATCGCTTAATTGTTGACGGACGTTTCAGCTCTATTCATATTTAAATATATATTATACAATATATAATATGTAAAAATATATGAGCAAAGCGTAATAAAAGCGATGGGATGTGTTGTTTTGAGCGAATGGAATTAATTAATAAGGCATGAGAAAGGCAAGTAGTCAGCTGATTAAGGCAGTGAATCTAGGGCATTGAGCTGGTTGTTTACGGTGAGGGGAATTGAGGATTTTAATGGCTTATTTATTTACATAATAACAATAATATTTTGGTGATGAGAGAGAATATCGCTGAGTAGTGACTGATGTGGATGGATGGATATATTGAGATATTTGGATAGTGTTTTTGGATATTGAATTGCTCTAGTGCTATTATTTATTATTGTTTTTATTGTTGTTATTTGTTATTATGTAATATTAAGAGTAATATAATTGCAGTTCAAACGGATTGTCATGACAACAATGACGTGATTTAGTGATGTTTGAATGCCGAGTATGGAAGTTACTATTTGCCGTCGTTATATTAAAGAGTATTGTGAAGGATTTTTTAAAAGTGATAATGGTAAAGCAACGATATGAGAGTGATAACGATAGTGATATGATCTCTGGGAGTGTTGTTTTATTGGATGGAATAGAGCAGTTGGGTTATTTGGAATAGTAATGATAAGGTAAGGTATTGCTGGTGATAAAGCGATGATAATGATATGTTGATAACGGAATATTGATAATGATATGATATGGCTGGTTATAGAGTGATAATAATGATAAAGCATTGATAAGGACACGGAAATGATAATGATTTGGTGAAGTTGGGTATTGAAACGTGGCGCTAGAGTATAAAATTATAGATGAAATGAGACTGGAATGGAACGCGAGGTGGGACGTCGTTTGTTAATGTTGTTGACGTCAGTCGCTGACGGTTAAGTCCGCCCATTGGGTGCGGTGTTTTATTGGTGAAGGGCATGTGAATGTGAATTATTTATGTGTTTTGTATTGTTGTTTGTTATTTATTATGTATAGTTACCGTTAAGTGTGTGTAACAGAACGAGTAATTAAGCGAGTTGTTGCGTGCTGAATTGGAGTGAATGCAACTTGTTTTGATAGAGGCATCATTAATCGTATTGATTTTGAGTTCGATTTGTGATCGATTCCGTGATCGATGCAATTGATCTGATAGTGATCCGTTTCCGAAGAGCGACGATAGGGATAATAAGAGTAAAAGTGATAAGAGTTGTGATAAAATTCTGATAGAAAAAACTGATTGTTTGTGAAAGATATGAAGTACTGTTTTAAAGTAAGTATTTTTTTCGTGAGTTGTTACTTTTCGTGGTGGAACGTTGAAACGGTCATCAGTAGGAGTGATTAATGATAACGGAGTAAAGTATAGTCGAAGGTAAAGTAAAGTTATCGATAAAGTAATGCTGCGCTGATTTCGATCTCTTCGATGCGGAATCTCTCGATGTTACACGAGCCTTTTAGTCTATATGAGACCGTAATCTCGGCGATTCCATTCAGATCACTTCACTGGATCTGTGGAGGAAGAAAATTCCGTCGATGCCTACGATAGGCAGGAGGTTGAGGTAAAGTGCCCGTTATATTGTTGAAGTGCAACTGATGAGCGACGGGTTTGAGGGCGCTTCCCTACCGCTGATGCCTAGTTTAGGTGCAGTGAATGGCGGGCGGGTTCGAAGGCGACTGCCGGCACACATTGTAAAGCAGAGTTGCTTTGCTTGTCTCGCGTCTCTTCATGGCTCCATTATCTCTAGTGCTAACGTGCAAAATGCCCGAGAATTTTCAAATTCTCGGGCATTTTTTGGATTTGCAGTTTGTTGCTAGTCAATCCAGAGCAAGAACAAGGCAAAACCACTGATAGCCGTGCTCTCTTCTCGGGTCAACTCAAAATGTGACCCCATCAAGCTGCCCAAATTCCCAAGAGATTAAGACAACATTCAAAATTTCGTAAAGAATATTTATTGCCGAATAAAATCATGATAAATCAATGTTGTTCAATACATTCAATCTTATTATCCGCTTATTATTATCCACTATACGTGTACAATAAGCTGATAAATATGCATTGTTGTAATACAATTGCGTTCGCTTTAAAATCACTTCAGTTCTAAATATTTTGCTTCGTTCTGATGTCGTTCTACACGAACACTTCAGTTTCAGCCAAATCTTCACCAAATCGCGCAATTCGACACGACTCGCAATTAACGACGAACAACATCACATCACATTCTGAAACAACCACTTCATGAATCAAAAACTACTGCTGGCCGCACTGATCAACGCTTCAAAACGATCAAAATAAACTGCACGCATCCACATTAAAGGTAATCATTAAAAAGTACTCGATAATAGAGCTTTCATTATAATGAAAGTGATAAATCTAAGTCGTTTTTGGTTATGTTCAGTAGACTGACTCTGATTCAGAGTCATTTTGTCTTTTGTTTGGACGTGATTTCATTTTGATGAAGTATTTTTATTTTTAGGTTTCGGTGGTATACAATCCAATGGCGGAACGCAGCGAGCTTTCATTTATATCAACCCGCATTCATAAATATAATATATTATAATGTGATCACATATGTGTACCGTTATGTGTGATTGCAACGTTACGTATTACGTGTTTTTATTCTGTTGAATAACAATAATAAATATTTGATCATATCGGAAACAAAGTACATTAGACAAACAATACATTACATATACGAAGAGCAAGTAAAACACATTCGGATTGATAATTCAGGTGTGTTGCTTATTCCAGCGAACACACTCGTTTTATTTAGTTCCTTTTGGCTCATTCTAAAAAACGAGACACAGAGAAACAAGTGAAATGTGAATAAAGAATCTGATGGAAACGAGAGGTACGGAAGAAAATAGACTGCTGAAAGGAAAAACAGTGTTGAGCGTTGAAAAAATTCGATTAACAACAGAAAAATGGATGAAGAACAGGCGAGAATGTTGGTGACATCAGAATCAACGCCGATAGAAAAGCGAGGGATTGCAAGATCATTCGACGTAGGTGGCGTCGGCGCCAACCGTAAGAACAGACAATCGTGGTGGGACCACGTTCCACGATAGCAGCTTCAAATTTATTTGAATTTTTAAATCCAAACGGGTCTCGAAACGATTGTCTGAATACTGTAGTTGGCAAACTGCCAATTGATGCATCGGCTCTGAAATTTAAATGATATTGAGCTACTATAGATGACCTATGGTCTCGACACGATTGCCTGGGATACGGTAATTGGCATTATGCCGACTTGGTATTCCACGCTACCTCTTCTTGATGGTATGATTCAGTATGTCCTGCAGAAATTGGCTGTTTGGCGGGTTTTTTGCGGTTTTTTTGCGGATTTTTTGTTGAAAATAGGTTTATTAGGGCCTAAGGAAC
>JAPYMA010001870.1:0-30349 GCA_035041965.1 Anisakis pegreffii | reverse complement strand
GCCTTTGTTCATAAACTGCGATGGGAGAAGAAGATCAAACAAAGTGATGATATTCCTGCGCATACTTCTTCTTCCTATAACTTTGTTATATACCCAGTTTTGGTACATGTAATCAATTTTGGGATAAGACCAACTTCAGTGTGAATAAAATTTCTTGGGTCATAAACAAGATTTGTGATCCGTTCGTAATTCCAGTCTCGTAATGACGAACGTATCGTTTTGTAGCGGTATTACCTCTAAAACTTCGAAATCCGTTCAGCATCACTGAATAATCACTCAGCAATATACAGACGTACTACTTATACATATAATAGTTCGTAACATAGCTTCCTCTATTCATCACCCGCATTAGAGTTCTGCAGACTCATAAAATAGGAATACTATATTCAAGCTACAATGACTCTCATTCTTGCCAGCAACATTAAGGTTTCTTGATGTAAGCGGATAAAAGAGGTTATCTACTATTAGGAAACTTTATGTGATGTTGAGAAAGTTTGCTTTCCTTCAGAGTGATTTATTTAACGGAAGGATGGAAAGATTTAATAGCTTAACTAAACCAGATGATCCGGGCATTTCTTACCAAAGTCTCCCTGACTTTAAAGTTCTTTAGGGTCCGTTTATAGGGGACTAATCAGTTTTGCTGTATTTGCAATTTATTGCACTGGTATGTTGACCGGACCTAGTCACCTCATTACCAAAATGTACATCTTAAGTGAAGGATATCTAAATATTATTGCATGAATAGTAATGGTGATATTTTCATTAGCAGTGGGAAGGAGGTGTGAGCGGATAAGGAGTTCTTGAGTAGGTAAGGAATATGATTACCTCATTAATAACCCTTAACAGCGTTGACTGTTGGCTACGGCCGTCATCCTAATTACCATAATTTACTTTTAACTTCAATTCCCTCCCCATAATTGTTTTCACAAGAAAGCAAGCATAAAGTGATATGCAGTTCTCAAAAACCCTAACATGAGTTATTGTTAGCCTCGTCGGAGCCGGTTTCGTCCTTATTATGTTGCGGGCTCAACGAGGTGATTCCTTATTTGGATATCATTAGGTTTTTATCATTATCCTAACATCTTGATAAGGGTAAATTTTGTCCTTTTTCACGAACTCTGGAAAGATTTTAACAAATTTTTGACGCTTTTTTCCCAAACAAATCAGCGGTAGGATTGTAAGTTTTGAAGATGGATTTGAACATAGCGATTAACGAATTTATTTTGCTGAGTAGCGTTTTAACGAAAACTGCCACTATTTTTTTCAATTAACGGCACTCATTAACACAAACTTTTCGCTACTTGTTTTATGACGCTACTAGCGGATCAGTTTTAGCGGAACAAAAGTACTTTTTTAGCGATTTAGCGAACAGCCGATTTATTATCCTTCATTAGCGTGCCCGTCATTGTATGAATTATTGTGTTAATTTTACTGTTGTATTCTAAAACTGAAGAAGATTAGTTGAGAGTACTTTTGTAATGAATCGGCGTCACCTAATGGAGAGGATACGGCTGATTGAACTGATTCAGTTATGTGATTATTCACTACTTCACTAAAAACAACAATTTTTGCATCGATATTCGAATTGTTCGATTGGCAATTAATACATTCTTTGCATTGTTTACTGATATGTATTTTCCGAAGATAATTTCTCAGTATTGCTTATCCTTCAGTAACTCATACTGGCTTCTCGTTAAGTCTTAATCAGCATCCTGAAATAAACTTTTTCTCGTCATCACGTATCGATTGTAATTTTCTGCGGAACGTTTAAATACTGCTGCCTTTATTCAGAACTCTTTAAGCGTCATTGTTCATTCGTTTTATTTTTCGCAAAATATATTTCACCGCTGAAATTGGGCCGTTCTCATTCACTGCAAGCATATAACAGTAATTCATATCGATGATGACTATTCTCATTGTGTTTGTGTTATTTATTTTTCTCACATAGTCTCTCTCGTGTGTCAGATTGATAATCGTTTTGTTGTCTATCTTTCTATCATATTTGAATTTTTTCCTCCTTAAAGCTATTCATACAAATCGCTTTGAGGTGTCTGCACAATTCCTCAATCATCAATCACACTTCACTCATAGTATCCTCACTCGAACAAGGAATCATATTTTCTAATGAAACACTAGAATGCATTCTTACATTCTTGTATTTTTCCAGACAACATCTACTTAAAGCAAAGTTCATTCATCTGCATTTCACCCCCAAAAAAGTGACGATTTCCGAAGAGTTCTCATTCAGACGAATAACTCCTTGTATGACATTCGAAAATATCGCAAAAATTCGCTAGATAGTGAGAAACAATTTATTTTGAGCATGGAGTTTCTAAGAATTTCGTTACTTTTGGAGATTTCTCGTTGTCATTGTATTCAGTGCATGTTTCGCAGTTTTATTACGCTATCGTTAATTAAATTCTGTCAATTCTTGCAATTAGCGTTGGTCACCGCATCAGAGAATTAACAACTGATTGAGTCAGAACGAACTAACTTGTTATATTCAGAAGTTCGGCTGCAAAGGAATGTTCATTTTGTGAAGCAAATGCCAATTCATATTTGAGGATTCTATTGAAGCTCTACAATATAAATTACCCGGGCAGCTTCAATGCAAAAATGTTCATTTTATGGCGAATATCGCATTGACTTGAAACGAAGTGCTGCGAAGATGGTAAATGTTCGTTGAAGACTTGAATGAAAATGTTGAAAATTGCACATTGTCCCTTGTACTCATAGAACACGAAACTGAAGCAGTAGCAGCGACGTGCGGATCAACAATTCATATGAATGCTAGCCAATTCTCTCGAACACTTCTACATTTAGCGTTGCGTTTGTTCGTGACGTTTATATTAACGTTGATATTCTTTCATTCGATTTTCGTTTCGTTTCTTTGTTTGGAAAACATTTTCTTGAATTTTAATTTTCACTAAGGAAATGAATCATTTCGTTCGTTTCTTTTCATTCTCGTTCCTTATCGTCATTTCACTACAAACTTTCATCTAGATCAATTACTATCAAAAACTATTGAACAAAGAACCAGTACAACGAATAAAATCCGTATACAACATTTCGAAATAGTATTTTGGGATGTTCAGCAGCCTCTATTCGGTCAGGTAAATTTTTAGCGACCTTTCTCCGTTTTGATAGAGTCTACTCTCCAAAAACTTTGAAAATGCACATTGTCATGGATTATTAATTAATAAAAAACACGGTATATAATCTTACGTATGTGTCATGTCGTTTTGCTTATTCACTTACTCTTATCTTAGGCGGAGAAAAAATTTTTAACCAATCGTGATCGGTACATTTCAGTGACCAACTTTAAAAATTATCTCTTCTTGAACGGAGATTTGTCCCAACAAATGAGACTCTCAAAACACTAAAACTTGTTTTTCATTTTCGCCAATCAACGTTTTGAAATTTTGGAACGTGCAATTTCATCGAAAATTATCATTAATTATCGGTCGATAATATATTTCACATCTTCTACAGTCATAGCAACGCAATGTATCGTAACTGTCTCTATCGTTCGTGCACTACAATTAACACAAGATCATGCTCAAAACAATGCCTCACTTTATAACTCAACAGTAGAATTAACAACAGAAACATCATAAAAATAATTAACATTAGAGTGAATTGTACAAGGTTACTGTCTTATGTTATTGATTCCCTAATCGAACTTTCGCGCGGATATTTTTCCCATTTATTTCATCCGTATTGAACGAACTTGCATTTTTCGATTGATGGTTCTTCACCATGCAGTGCATTTATAATAATTGAGAGCTGTTAACATCCTGATCTATGAATATGCATATCATTAGCACTCACTGACAATGCATTGTTGATAATATGCATATTCATAGGTGCATATTTATTGTGCATATACGGCTCTTGATTTCTTATTTTATTCACGATCGTATGTGCTTTGCTTAACTGTGAATAGGTTTTCATATTTTGATGTGGTCAGTGAATTATAGATTGTATTCAAGCTATTTCATTGAGTTCTGGAGAAGTGGTCCCACGCTCGAGTGCTCCATTGCACCCTTCCATGGTCTGGCAGGCCGCCATTATCCCACCACCACCGCCCCCCCCCCCATTCCGCTACATTACCTCTGCCCATCTCACCAGGATATCTGCGGCTTTGGTGGTTGTCTTCAATCTCAAGCAAAACAGAATTGGAGACGTGAACAGAGACGAACGCCATTGTGATGGTTTTAAAAAATTTTAACCATCACAATGACGTTCCATCATAATATAGCAAGTGAGCGAATTACTAATTTTCCCACCTCCTTCGCTACCCCCTCGACATCCCAAAATTACCCAAAAATAATTTCTCCCACCATGGGGACCACTGTTCTACTGGTCTACGGATTTTTTCTTCAATTTCATTCATCCTTATTGATTGAATTTTTCGGTTCACTCATACTTATTGTTATATATTACGCTTTATCACTGTAAATTGTTTTGTAGCTCGTTATTTGCTAGCAGTTCAAGTCACCTCATCGTCTCAAGAAACTTCCGTGTGAGAATTGATTCTTTTCATTATTAGGCTGGTTGCATTTTAAATATTACTGTTCAGTTTTTGCTGTTTTCATTATTGTTAAGTTTCAACTGATAACCTACTAATCTGGAATTAATGCAATTTTCCTAGACGCAGACGCCCAATGATGATCACATAAAGCTGACATATTACTTTTATTGGATAAATTTTGATTACGCATACAAAATCGCTACGTTTAATAAACGATGCGCTACATGATATGAACACTTTTTCGTAGTGTTCTTTAGAATACCTCATGAGTTGTTTTTGTCTTTTGCGGTAGCCTTGTACAATTTAGAACTTCGCTCAAAACAGTGCAGATACAGTGTGTTGTATGATAGTTGTTTACTGAACTTCTTTTATCGGTTTATTCATTTCGTCTTCTTCTTGTTTATCTAATAGGTTATTTGTATATACATTTCTTTCTGTAATCATTTCTACGCGATTCTTTTTTCATTCTGCTTCAGAAATAGATTCCCTTTCATACTGTAAATATTTTTCGTATTTCATCTTATCTTGTTATCACTTCTGAGGGGAAAGATTATTACGAGTAGTATTTTTTCCTTTCAACGAGCTAGAGGATCGTTTTTCGTCTCATTCTTCTTATCACTGAAAGGAGTACTGTCTGTTCTCTGCTTCCGTGAAGAGGAATCAGCCACGACAATGAATCGAGCCTTACGTCAGCAACGAGTTGTTGTACACTTTCTTATGACTGTGTTTCATGCAAATGACTACAGCCAGAATTTCTTTGTGTGAGCTTTGTATTTCACTGCAGTATAACATTAATTTGGACATGTTCGGAACGTTTTATTTCTCTACCTTCCTGCCAAAAGTAATTGTGCTGGAAAGTTTGTTTTCCTTCATTTCGAATCATATTAAGTCTTGTTCGATCTATCGTAAACCTCTTGTAACCTCTGAGTGCTGCTGTTTTGAACTTTGCAATCGTTCATTCAACTGCTTTCAAAGGCACGCTTCATACTAGTTGCTGTTCAAAACGCTCAAAACTATCTGCTAAGCAATTTTCTTCTATGAATTAAACATGGCGAAACACCTCAGCTTTCAGTTGTCATCTTCAAAAAAAGGTACTGATGACACTTTCCATTTTTTCTCTAGAAGTGTTATGATCTCGTCTTTTGAGCTGATGCTGTTACTCATCTACTGCAGTAATCTTCAGAGCGACATTCACGGCTGAATTGGTATCAGTCAAATTCATTCTAAACTTCTGCTAAGATGTTATCGAATTATTGCAAAAAGCTTTTCCTAAAAGTTGTCTCAAAATCTACCTTTGCGACCTAATTTTTCATAAGTCGAACACTAATTGTGTGTGTTTTCGATTTGTTTCAGTCTCATCTGTGATTGCATAATCCTAACCTATTATTGTTAGCTGTCTTTATATGATGACAGGTACTTTTAACTTATTGATAGCAATATGGAATGCTTTTCAGTAATTTATTCTCAGTCTGTTGAACACTGTATAAAAAATTACTTTTTAAACATCAAATTGCAATGGAACAAGTTTAAGTACCTTAAGGAGGCATATTTTTAATGTGTTGTTGTACGAGTACAACTGACATTAATAGGTTAGAATGAAGAAGTGATTGCTTGTTTCTTTTCCATTTTTCACCAGGCTGGATCAACTGAAAATTTTGCTCATCTTGAATTCGAAGGGTATGTGAGCGTGCTTGCATTTCGTTTCAGTTACTCCTATAATGAACCATTTTCTGACGAACTTCTACTTCTAAAATTAGTCATCCATGTGGTTGAATCTGACAATTTCTTGGTAACTATCGTTAGGTTGCAAACAAATTCGTCCAACATACATTTATGAGCGGGGTGTTCATTAATGCACTCATTTTTATTCAATCACCAAATACATCGAGTCTCGGATAGATCGTTTTAAAAATAGTGTTTCGTTTATGCAATACAAAAACGCAGCGTATTGTTTTTTATCAGTTTTTTCACTTTGAAACGATCTACCAGAGACTTACTTTTGAACAGAAAAGAAATGATACAAAGAGAGAAATGAATTTTAATTCCAGATAAGGTGCTGTAAAAGACTCTTGGACAAGTATTCATCAGTATGCATCATTCGCACAAAGTTCATTGCTTTGAATTCAGGGCTTCAAACGTTGATATGTATGGCATGTTTTGCGGTTATTAATTAATCTACGCTCGAGCTCTGAAAAACAAAACAAAACCAAACTTGTCATCAGTTGATGTTTGTTGGTGTTGTAAATGGAGAGTGAAATGTGTGTGTGTGTGTGTGTGCGTTTAAAAAAAACGAACAGACAGATAATGCATAGCAGAAACAAACTCATTGTACAAACAACATTCAATGTGTATGTGTTGACTGTTTGTGTTTAGCAGTGTGATCGTAGAGTTATTCAGTAATACGATGATAAGAATTTATTTGTTGTCTTTTTGTTTCATTTCATCATACAAACATTGATTGTTGATTTTTTTTGCACTACAATCATGAATACAAGAACTGCTTTATGGGCGAACAACTGTATCCTTGTGAATAATATTAATGATAATAATAACACTAAAAATAATACGCATGTTCTCACGAGCGCATACCATGAAAGTCTTTTACGAGCAACGAAATGCATAAATTTTACCGTAACAAACGCTAAGGCAATCTACACATCATATATCCTGCTTCCGTTTGAGAGCATGAAGTGCCTAATATTCTCTATTCTATTTAGCAAAAAAATTGTTATTATGATCGTTGTGGACGGGTCGCAATTGATCGCAATAAAAAAGCGATCATTTTGTTATGATGAATTTGATCGACCCCTTGAGCGACCTTTTTTGTATGCTTTTCCGGTCTTTTTTGAACATCTTTGAAGTGCATTGCAAAAGATCACAAGCGTTCTCTCATTAGTGTTTTAATAGTGATTCTTTCTTTTCAAATCCCTTCTTCTTACGTTAATTGCATTATATATTCGGTCAAATACGTGCATCGAAGATTCCAGTGCAAAGTCTTCTGCGTAATTCTATGGTCTTTTTGTTTTAAAATTGAATTCGGCGAACAAATGCTTCTTCAGTATGATCACAAATGATAAGAGATTGTTGAGTTCAGTTCCATTGATTCAGTATTATTTCATTGTTTGCACCACCTCTGCTGTAATGTCTAGAATGTATACTCTCATAATCAGTGTTAAACTAGTAGCATGCACAGCCCACACCGATTATGCATATTTCATATTTTTAGTCCATTCATTTGACAAAGTCGATATACGGATACGGCATTCTGATGTAATTTATAGCAACTGTCAACAACAACAACAATACGAACATCGTGCCGAAACCGATGGAATCAATACGCTTGATCTGAGACGATTTGTTTTTGTGATTGTTTGGAGATATAATTCGTCCCGTATTGCTGAAGAAAGCTCTTATGATGAATGCTCGTTATTGTTTGATTCGTTTTCCTTCATTGATTACAACTGAACTGAAATGATGAGTGAGATAATGTTTGATGTGAAACATGTTGAATAAAAGCGGAGGATAGACAGCAATGATACTTATCAGCTTTAGGTTCACTTCCACTCACCCAGTAATGTATCACACTTCGAAATTGACACTTGCGTTAAGAGTTTCCAAAAAAAATGTCTGCCAGCTGATATTGTATGAAATAATATTTGATGTTATTTCATTTCGTTTTATCATCAGACAGTTGGTACGCATTGTGCTGTCTAAATGTATTTATTTGTAGTTCGTATGGGTATTTCATAAAATGGAGTACTGAATGCTATCGAGTAACTAACCTCTAACACCTGATGGAGAACGAAACGAAATGAAAAGAAGGCATCACTTCTACCTTCTCTCTACAACTAGATCTCTTGATGAACGAGCGAACGTCGTTAGCAATGTTGTTCGTCTGATTACTGCGCCGTCATACACACACACACACACACACCCAATGCAGTTGTAGATGTAGTAGTAATAGTAGTAGTAATATTACTCGTACTGCACTGCTCATGCTGTTGCTCTTGTTGCTTCACTTTCATCATACCATCTTCATAGCAGCCAGCCACGGACGGATTCATCGAAATTTTTTATTCTTTTTTTATTGCTCACTCATCCTCTCTCATGGTGAAGCGAATGAGCGTATATAGAGAAACGGAATGATGAACAAAAATTCATTCGATATCACTAACTTTCAGTGAGAGATGACGCATAGAATGTTTTACTGCAGATGCTTTTTTTGTGAGATGGAGACAAGCTATAAGAACGATTAGCGATTAGAATGTTCACGTTCATGAAAGATGTGAATGGCTAAGGTCATAGAATTGCGCAGTTAATGAAAAGAGATGTTTTCGGAATAATTCGCTTTGTCGTGCACATTTTTTGATAGTAGAATGCAGTTGCTAACTCATTGCTAGCAGTCCGTTATTTGCGCAGTCTTCATTTTCAGTTGTTGTTAACACTGCAATGTTAAGAGCAACTGCATATGTTGTTGCTTCACTCATCATGAATTCAGTGACAATTGCATATACTCATTGATTGTTCAAAATATTCAACGCAGACAAATTCACGCAAAAAATTCTGAATGTAGCCAATCAATACTGAATGTATCGAATAATCGAACGGAATCTCATCCAAAGAGCACCACTCATCGTGCATTTGCATATTCCCTTACAGTAATTATGTTGCTTACAAAAGAGGCCTGATTTGTCGCCGCTTCACAAAACCAACGCCATTTGAAAGAATAAAAAAATTGAGTAAAGACTAATTTCATTTTCTGCCCCGTCGACTTCTGGACCGAAATAAACGGGGTTAAAGAGCGCAAAGTTTGCATGTCGATATCATAAATAATTTTTTACGCGGATCAGTGACAGAGCGAGTTAGAGAAAATAATAGACTATTAAAGAATGCGTTTTTTTTTTCAAAAGTTCCAACTGCTGATAATGAAAAAAGTGCAAATTCTGAACTCATACTTGAAAGTTCATTGGATATACAAGTTAACTCTTATGGAATTTGCTATAAACCTCTCCAAATGAAGTCTTTATCAAAGTGGGTTAATTTGTTGGATTGTTGGAAAGGTTGTCATAGTTTTTTCTTCACACTCGTCTGCGACCTCTTTGGCAAACGTAAACTGGACAGGTGTCAGAAGCTGCGAATGATATTCTGAATGGTATCGAGTACTAAAGTTGGATCAACGGCCTCCGAATTGCAATGCCATCGACCGGAACCAGAAAAATGATCTCCGAGGAGAATTTATCAGTTACCGTCTTTATCGAATACTCTGCCTAACATGGTGTATTTATTTTCATAATTTCAAACTCCAGAATCTACGCTCGTTGTCCAAAGTATGCATGTAGAAGCAATGTTGTACTCGCAATTACTCACTCAATCCGACGATGACATCAGACAGTGATGTCGAATCAAACAATGACGCATGTTCATCACAATGCAAAGTTGAGAAATTACAGTGTTCTATAATAAGGCATTGGAAAATGCCTTCGTCATGTAAATTTCTGTTAGGACAAACTCACTTATATAATGAAGTTCCAAGTATGAGCTTCGAAACCTGTAATTTTTTCATCATCAATAGTTGAAAATCACAAAAAAACGCAGCAGGAAATTGAACCCGGAGTTTATATTTCATATTATTTTCTATCAACCATTCGGCCACTGAGCAAGTTACTATAAATTTGATATAGGCCAGTTGATCGAAGCCAGTTGATCCCAAGTTCCGCTTGATATAAAAATCACTGATGGCATTCAAAAAAATCCTTCATGACAAATTTTGCTGCGTTTGGTCCCGTTTCTATCGATCCAGCGGTCCATTGGGCAGAAAATGAGAATGATCATGAGAACAAGTTTTTATGCTCTTTCGATTGGTGTTGGTTTTATCTGAATCACTTATGAAGACTAATCAAATCCTCCTTGTCAGTACCAACAAATTATTGCGGACTATCAAATTATCACATCTACAGTTTTACATTGTTCACAAAGACGAGCTCGACGAAGCAAATGTTCTCCTGTCTAACTCCATTATCAATTTCATTGAAGCTGAGGATGTATACTTGAGTTCTATTCACTGACATCCACCTTGATAAGATGATGATTTCTTTTTTATTCACCATCTCTTGAATTCTTATGATTCGAATTCACTCAGTGGCGTGTCTGATTTTTTATTTATTGTCCCGTACGTTGATGATCATTCGGGTTTAGGACACGTAGCACATCCTTTCATTTTGTCATCATTTGAACCTCTTTAATTCAGTGTCTCATAATGCGAAGTTCTGCTTTTGAGAGATCAAAAAATGAAAAAAAAATGCAATTCACGAAAATAATGGCGTAGTGTATCGTTTCTGCTGCAAATCGAACGTCTAATGAATACGTGGCTCTGAGAATGATAGCTTCATCTGAAGGAATTCATGCTGTTCTGAATCTATCTACGAAATATGGAATTTCGATCGACCGTGTTTTCCAGTTCCCTTAAGCAGTTCTCACTCTTAAGCAATTCAACCGTCATTTGCGACATAGGTATTTCAAGAGATTTGAGCATTTATTAATCACATATACGCAGAAAGGCGGATATTTTAATTCCAGCATCAGTAACATTTGAAACCGTCGTTCTTTCACCCTCTTATGTCAGTTACTCTCAGTGGATCTTTCTCATCGCAATCCGATGTTTTTGAATAGTAAATATAAGAAATGTTCATAAATTCATTGCAAAGTTCATTCAAATTGAGAAGGATCTATTTCTTTAGACATTGAAACCTTGTAAAATTCATTATGTGACTGTTGAAGTAATACGTAGTTGTGAACAGTTAATTTTTGAAACAACAGATACAAATCTTAACTTTGATAAATCGTCAATAGTTTTGATGAATTTTCAGCAAAACTCACTAACTGTTTTTTGTGAAGGGTTTCTTTCCGTTTTCTTCCATATAACTCTTCTCCAAATAGAATAATTCATTCTAATTTTACCATAAAAACAACGATTAGTATAAGTCGATTTGTATTTATTTTTTTCACAACAAAAACCTTTCACTATTCATTGTTTCAACAGTTTATCCGATGCAAAAATGAAACTTCAGCGTTTTAGTATATACATTGTTCTAGAAAGTTGTCGTTTCTAAGATCACTTCGGTCGGAAATTACATTCGAAATCCTACAACGACTTTACCAACTCTTGGTACAATCTAATAGACACTACAAGATAAGTGCACAAAATAATATCATCTTTCTGATGGGGCATGTTCATTCGTAATACAACAAAATAAGTTTATGCAGTTGTAATTATGTGTACCGATTTTCAGTGCTCTTAAAAAATCACATCTCTAAAGCAGACATCTGTTTGATAATGAAGGTGAGGTATCTATGAGGGTGTTTATGCACCATAATTTTTATTTATACATCCACATGTGGAAGTGAACCTATCAAAAGTTCTATACCGTGTTTTGGAGTATCAATTCGATGCGAAGAAATCTAACTTCAAAATATCATAGGTGTATGCAATGCTTTCTTAGTAAGCTATTCAGAGTTGTTTTGGCGAAGGTGAACGCTAACAAATAGCAGTTTTTATTTTTATTTAATTCAACTTGAACGATTCCGAACTTACTCTGTTGGTTGTAACGGCGTATACATGCAAAAGAAAATGCAAAAACGAACTGTTATAAATAGGATGTAACACACGTTTCATAAGTATTCAATACAAAAGAATTCCAACTGAACATTGCGGAATCAAGTATACTTTTTCGACATTTCAAGGCCGAAGTAGTCGCTCCTTCGCTGAAGACGAAGAACTATGGATACAACAATGCCTATCAGATTTTCGCCACAGAAATGAACATCTGATTTTTTATTAATAGACACCCAGAATGTGTATTAGCAGTGACATATGTAAAAGATGTTTCTCACAGAAGTACTTTTATCATTGGATAAAGTATTGAGGAAATACTGAGTATTTTCCGCAGAATGAAGATATTTTTTGATGTATCACGGATGCGTACTTTATCAATTTCTTAAGCAGTTAGATTACAGCCATCGATACAGTAATTGCTGTCAAGTAGTAAGAGACTCGTCGATTCTAAATCTACTTTATTAACGCTCATCAATTTTATGCTGAGAAATTTGTGTTGCTAAGCACCGTAGTTTTTTATTTAACCTCTCTCCCATTACCGTCAACTTTTATCACACTCTTGATCCTTGGAATCTGTATGATCCTAGCGATCAGCAGTTCCAAAAAAAAAACAACGATCATCAATCGAGATGTGTTCTCTTTTACTTGGGCTTCCTTTATTTTTTGCCTCGATAGCCCATAATTTTCGAGAAAACCATCTTGCAAGTTGATAAACGTCATTACTACTCTGTTCATCGACCAATCGATCATCGAAAAGTTGTTACCGTGTGTCATTGATGTGATTTACATGCCTTCACTTTTTCAACGTTTTTGTTGTGAAATTGAACCGAATTTTCTTACCTCAACTGCAGAGTAAATTATTGTCGATGATTATTGTTTACATGAAGATGCTTGTCAAGAAAATTGCAACCATTTGGGGAAAACGGAAAAAAATCCATTTTCGACAACGAAATTATGCTCACATTGCAAAGAGTGCTATGAAAGAAATCGCTCGACATGTAATCCTCTTGTTTCCTTGCTCATAAATATTTATTTCTTTTGGTTGTCTTAAAAATTACGAGCTCTTTTTTTATCAATGTTGACCCTTCACATAGACCTCGTTTTTGTACTGTCATTTATTGCAGTCAGGAGTTTCGTTCTATAGGCATTCACTCAATTTGAAAATGCGTGTTTCATGAACCATTCTATCCTAAAGATTCGTCTATGACAGAGTGATTCAGTTTGCAGACGCAACAGTTAATCAGACGAATAATGTGAGGGTAGATACCAATGAGGATGCATTTATGAAATGTGATAAATTAATATTTGGCATGAATCGATGTTGTTTAAACGAACATAGCGTTATCTCGCATGTCATCACTGAAATAACTGATGCATGAAATGCTTCAAAGAGTTTCACTCTATTTTCCTCAAAATGCATATACAACATGAAAGTGTGTGATTAAAATGGTTCATCAAGTTCCTCAAGAAGATACAAATATACCACTTCTCTAGTGTTCAAAGGATATTGATCAGATAATTTCATTAGTGATAGAAAAACGGAGCTCTTATCTTGCTGCTCACTGCTAGTTTTTGTGCGGTCTCGAACGCTTATTATGTTATTGTCATCGTATCGTTCGCACCTTGAAAAAGCCTTGAATAATCTGACTTAAATCATCTGAAGTTTCGTTATTGCAGTGCTTGATCAAGAGCGGTTGACGATTTGATCAGTTGTTGGCAGTTCGGCTCAACTTTCATGATTGACTAAAAGGTGATTACACAAATCTGATAAGTTTCGAACAAAAATTTTATAATGGTTCTTCTCGTGATTCTTTTCTTCTTGTACTTCATGATGGCTTAGTTCGAGGGACTTTCGTTCCAATTCTTTGGTAACCGGGCAAGTTTGCATCATATTTCCTTGTTTTTTGTTTGGTGCCAGTGACGTTCATATGAAATTTACTTTGATTTATCACCTTGAAATTTTGAGAATTTTTTTAAAATTCCAAGATTAAAAGTTCAATTAATTGCATAGATCGTTGTTTTGTTTTCCTTAAATCAAAATTCCTAACGAGTGTAAATGACGACTGATGAACAAAAAAAAGTAAAACGAGTTTTGCCACACAACGTTTCAAAATTTTGAGTGCATATGAGCACTACTGTACTGTTTTGAGTTTGTAAATTTATGATATTCCTAACGATTGAAAATAGGCATAAAATGATTCTGTTCATGAGTTTTTGTTGGCCGCTTTTTTTTCCGAATATCGATAAGAATACGATTTTGTTGCAGAAAACAGTTTTCGATAGAACAAATAGGTGATCGGACGGAGGTGGTTGGAAGAGGGATCGATACGGAATATTTTTGAACGACGCGTCGAGCACAACACCCGAACGCGTCTATGCGATTTCTATGAATGGTGCGCCAGGGGGCCGCCAGCATTGTGGGGCCACTCCACAGAAGCGCAACCCAGCTTCATCATTCCGTGCACCACCTCAGCAGCAGCAGCAGCAACAGCATCCAACTACAATCGGCGCCATTTTTCCGCAATCTGATGATGCTGCTCCTAATGGCCAAGTGATTCACCATTTTCATTGTCCTTTCATACTCATCATTTTTAGTCGAGTTTAAACCGGTGCCGCAACAGTTTCAGTTTCCTTATGAATTGAAGAGATGAGTGAAACGCACAATTGACATCTGTCGATGAAGAACCATAGTAAAGCGGTGAAATCCATGTTCTACTCAGATGAGTTGAGGTTCAGTCTCAGTTAATTAATTTTATTTTCTTCTAGCATGTGGCTCATATTATTTCGTCATCACAGACAACACTTCCATTGGTTACTGCAGCCTCAGCACAACAAGTACCGGCGTCTGCAGTGAGGGATCCGTCCACGCATTCTCTTCCATTTTTGCATTCATCAGCCTTACAACATACAGGCGGCTGGCCGCCTCAGTTTGATTTACAAGTAATCAGTCGTTTATTCATCATTTCTGCACTTTTTAAACATGCATTTTGTATTCCAGAAAAAATGATGACATTAAGATCCCTACTTTACAGTCTTTATATTCTGTGCAGCAATCAGCGACATCACTTCGTTTCGGTCAACATCCCCATCAGCAATCAATCGCATCACAGTTCTCATCACCGATCGCTAACCCTCCACAGCTTCCCCAGCTGCAAGCCCCTGCACAGCCCCAACCCCAACAAGCACAGCCATCTTCTGCGTTGAACGCATCATCGGTTGTCGTTCCATCGCTATCTGCATCCTCGTCGCAAACCAACCTACAACAGCCCTCACCATTACTACACGCACAACAGCAGGCCGCATCCGCGTCACTCGCCGCGGGCGGCGAGATTGGTGTGTTGTGCGCATCGTCACCACGCACGTGTTCATTTACGGCAGGCGGCATGCCGAGCGCTAGTGGCACCACGACGAGCAGCAGCAACCTAGCGTCGCAGATGGCAACCACCGCGGGTGCGGTTCAAATGCTGGCCGCTGGCGGTTCTTTGAATCCAGCATTTCTGGCTCAATATCAGCTCTTGATTGCGGCAGCTGCACAGCAACAACAACAAGCCGCTGCGGCCGCAGCTGCCGCCATCGCTGCCGCGTCCGGTTCGCATCACTCTCCCATAGGCTAGTTATTCTTGCACATAGTCAGTTCCTTCAAAAAATATTCTCATTTCAAAGAATTATCCTCTTTATGTTACTCAGTGATCTATTGATGAAATAAGATGGGGGGAGAGGGGAGGGAGGGTAGTGGCATGACGACGAGTGTGTCGCAGATGGCAACTGAGGCACATTTTTTTCAGTTGTGAACTCCACTTTTCAGAATTTCTCTTTTTTCCACTCAAAAAACTGTCAGCTAAATATTTTGTATGCAACAAACCAGTTTATCTCATGAAAACAGAAAAAATTTGTTCTGCCAAGTCAAATCCTATCTTAGGCACCTTCAATAAGTCAAATAACCTATGTGAAATTTGGCTCCAAAACATTAGGTTTAAAGTTTGCTTAGTCAATTTTTTTGTCATAAGCGTCCGCAGTACACGAATTTCACTTTCAAACTTCTCTTGGTCTCACACTCTAAAAGTATGTCTTGTAGACTGCAAACATCCTCTCTAAAAGTTCATTCAAAAACCTGGTTTGAAAGGTCGCGCCATCTGCACTATACTCAGGCGCCTTACTGTTATGTGAAAAAATAGTTAGACTCAGCGACTTCTCAGACCAATTTTTCGGAGCGAAATTTCGCATGGGTGTTTTCTAGACGAAAAAGCGTGGTTTGCTGAGCTCGGAGCATAGAAATTGCGAGTGTTCGCCGTAATTATTATGAATCATTTTGTTCGTAACTTGCATAATGGGATACTAAAGTGATAAATATTCGAAATTATCTCGAATGTCAAACCGAAATAAATTGTTGGAAGTTGTGCATCCTCCAAAATGATATTTCTCTTTTAGAACCGTAATGTTTTCAAGATTTTCGTCCCTTTTAATGAAACGTAAGAAATAAGCAGATATGGTAAAACTATGGTAAACAGTGAAACATTTTATTGAAATTGAAATGAGAATACAAGTGTTCTTCAATCGAAAATATACTTTTACTCAACAATGCAATATGATAGGTCTTGTGAGCTGAGTAAAGTACCGTTTTGTGGCATTTCTTTAACGCATACTTTTAGCAGCAGAATTATTTGCATGATCTAAATGAGGTGAGTACTTTTTATCAGAGTGCTGATATGTTGTTGAACCATTCAGGGAACCGTATGAGCACATCTCCGTTAGCACCGTTCGAATCTAATTTGCAACGTTATATGCTGCAACTACAACAGCAACAGCAACTGGCAACTGCCTCGGGACATGTTGTGCCCTCTTCACCCCTTCATACTCCGTCCCCTCTTCCCGCACATATGCAAGCTGCAATCGCTGCTTCGTTCCCTCAATCACCTATCGGACAGGTTCACTTTTAACAGCTATCATGTTCATGAGTGTCATTTTAAAGCTACATTTCATTACTTTCTTCATCAAATTCTAGTTCACAGTCACCACTTTCAACGGTTCTTGTTGCCCTCAGTGCGGTGCTGAATTGTTTGGCACCGATAGTCAACATTGAAATCACATGGGTAGTTATTTTCGGAACTCAAAATGTGTTAAATGTCATATACCGTTGGGATCGTGGTTGTTCGAACATTCCTGTTAATAACGCAAACGAAAACGTATTAAATCAGTGATGAATTCAGCGCGAACTGTAACATATTGCATTCATTAGTTCAAGACATAAATCAAATGATGATTGTCTCAAGGTAGCTGGGCAGTCGCGTTCGACGGCAACTACTTCACCAACGAATCCACAAGCTATAACGCTAGCTAGTCGGACGCTCTCGGATTCGGCTTCATGCAGTCAACAGTCTTTGCTTTCCAGATTAACACAACGTCAAAGCAGCTCATCACTTACGGGTTCTTCTTCTAGCAGTACATTTCCTTCAACGTCTGCGCTACATTCTCGATACGGTCATTTAGCTTCCTCGTTTCCTCCTTAGTGAATCCATTAATGTTGTTTCAGCGAAGAAGATAGCGGTTGATGATTCTTGTTGTTTTATTTGTGCAAAAGTTACTTGATTCGCCTTTTCAGAGACTGCAACAGCTCGTTCCTTTGAATTAATCACTTTTTAATTTGAACAGGGCTATGTTCCATTAGTTTAGATCGCAACACGCATATACTCTCGATCAAAAACTCAAAGAGACCATTTTCTCTCGAGAATGTCTATGAATGACCAATCTGATCGTGCATTTGATGAGATATTATGCGATCATCAGCTATTACCAGTCATTTTCTGCAGAAAGTTGTGCTTCAGTAATGCAATAAAAACGGAGTTCTCATTTGCAGCTCAAAACCGGGGAAATTTGATGCCTCCACCACCCATACCACGTTCGCGACATGCCTCTTTATCTCTTCCATCAACTAGCCAAATTCGTCAAAGGTACAAACCATTTCGCATCATTCATAAACTATATTCCATTCCTCCTAATAATCTTCGGCAAAAGCAATGCATGCCCAATGACTGAACAGTACATTTTTCTGAGGGATAGTTTTCTGGCTAAATTCAATAAGAAAACATGTAAGAGGAAATCGGAAACAGATCATATATCGTAAAATTTTTGAGGTACTTTCGATTTGCCTACCTTTTGGATCAATTATAAGAATCTCGACTGACGTGGTGATGAAATCGTTGTTGAATGAGGGTTATAGTGGGCAAAGTATTGTTTTATCGTCAGGAAACGATAAGCGATTAGTTTCCGTTAACTGAACTGATCATTTTTCATTGGGGTCGTTCCGTTTTATTTATCATTCATTCATCATTTTGTCAAGTGAGGGGATTATTTTAGGCCGTCCGCTCTTCCTTATCAACGTCCTGCGCGAAGCGCTGATGTCCCTTTCGAAATGGGCACACTTTGTTCACAGCCGTACTATCCCTCTCATTTTATGCGAGGTTATTCAGTTTAAATTACGTCATATTTGCTGTTCATATATTTCAAAAGTCAGTCTTTAATAGTCTCAAATCATCAACGAATCGCTGAATAATAATTGCCTACTATAAGATCCAAATATCGACATGTGTTTAACATATTAACGCGACTTGCTATCTGAAGACATTGAACGCCTGTCTCCGTGCAATCATTTAAAGTCATCTACTTTTGGGTCAGAGCTTCACTGGTATCACTTCTGCTTGGGGATGTCGAGGATGTTTTACACTATGGTGTCGCTTCAATTTAGCCGTTCCCATATGGGCTTTAATGCAACAACCTAACAAATATACAGTAACCCATTTGAAGCGTTATTGGTTCCGCGTTTAGTCACGCATTTTCGGACGAGTAGGGTTACCTTCAAGAAACTGCTCTTATATTGTACCTTGATTTAGGACCGTTGTATCCAAATATTGTGTCCTGACTCAGGTACGTGCATCAGAATAAGATGCCGTAATTCAGGGACAGTGATACGGTTACAGTCGGGTCAACTGAAACGGGTTGAAGAGATGAGCACAAGCGATTTTGTGCTATCGGCGGCCATGAAATCCGATCTCAGCCTGTGCAACAGCACAGTCGTTAGCATTCAGGAAGTCGACAAGGATCGCCATGTTCTTGTTACGTTTGCCGTGGGAGAACACAACACTCAGGTTCAGCTTCATTCAGTCGTTCACATCGCTAAAGGTATTGAAGCGTTCTTCACTGTCTTTGTTCAGGTATCGATCGAGGCAGGCATAGAACATCCGTACTTTGTTGTGGGACAAGGATGGGCGTCATGCAGCCCCGAGCGAACGAGAAATACATACGGGTTACAGTGCAAACGGCTCGCTGTGAGCATCACTTTTTCGTTTCCGTTTCGAACTGTTATTTCATTCTTCGACGAGTTTTGGTGGATTGGTTTTTGTTTGAATTTCAGTGCGAATTTTTTTCTTCGCTAACGATTGTAGGTCGGTGACGTTTGCATCACGATACGACATTGCGAGAAAGGAGAAGAGGGAGGAGGTGCGTGTTGCTCCTCAACGAATCCAACAACAACGTTGACTGACGAACCTTCATGCTCGTCGTCTTCATCAGTGGAGCGACGTATTTCATCGTCCGCTGAAGTGCTATCGGATTTTAAACGTGGTCATTCTAACGAAATGGGTCGTGGAGATTCAGATGGAGGTTGGCGATCCGCACCTCCATATCCGCCCCATCCGAATGGCGCTCAATCTCAGTCGAGGAGGCAACGACACAAATCCTCAACATAATTCTTTTACAGTCATTATTTCACTTGTGCGCTTAACTTTTTTCCGCACTTTTTTCTTGTGTAGAGAATTGTGATATTACTTCAGAATACGTCTTGTTTCAATTTTGCGCTGTGATAAGCTGCTCAGTTAGTTGCAATCTGCGTTCTGCTGATTGAATTGAATTCTGTAATTATAACCGTGAATTGAAAACTAAGTAATTCTCCGTTCCAGTGATATTAATCTGGTTGATTTCTATCACTTCTTCATTCCTTTACGATCAGTTTTGTTCATTTTTTGTTTGTTCATCAACTAGTCTACATATAGTGCGTTATGTAAAAGCGGGCATACACGAGGCATCAATTCATTCTTTTTGCTTTCATTTTTTTCCTTCAGTCATTTCTTTTCCAATGCTGCCATTGTTGTGCGCCTATAAATAGTTCTTACTGTTTTCATTCATAACTTATTGTCTTCATACGATAATTGGCTATTGCTTTTAACTTGCCTTTATTATTGTTCCACGTGGTGTATGGTTTATTGGGATGAAAAGATATTCGTCATGATCTTATCAAGAAATGAAAAATATGAAAAGATATTCGTCACACAGTCTTATCAACAAATCTCTAGCAATTCACTATTCAGAAGTCGTGCATTTTTATGTGATAACAACTTGTGCTTCCTTTCTCCTAACCGTCAAAGAAGTGAGCAGTTGAATGCTACATTTACGTGAAATCATCAAGTTATTTTTGTCACTACAATTACATCACTACTTCATCCGTTCGTCAGCTTCAAATAGATTCGTTCTGAAACATTTAGTTTAAGTCTGCTCTAACAGTTTATATCATCTGCAATGGACTTTTTTAGCGGTATTGCAGTCTACTATTTTGTGGCTGATTTGTATTAATCATAATGCTCAATGCTAATAATAAGCTCGTCTTTTCTGATTTCACATTGTTTCTAACTTACAGAAATCATTGCACATGCGCACTACCCATGCTGACACTGGAAAGCTTCTTTTTAAAGCTATTTTTATTGTTTTCAAAATATTCGTTTAGAAATCTTAAACTTCTGTAAGTGAATAAAGTCATGCGAGTATGCAACAGCAGTCACTGATGATGGCATATTTGAAGTTTTCAAAATAATGTTTAACTAACGGTCACCAGTTCGCTGCTGTTTCAAAAAGTGATCCTTAAACCAATGTTATATGGAAAACTTCATTGAAATTTGATTGATTACGTTCAGCCATATTCGAAAAAGACGGACCTTTTCTAAGCTGTGAATATGGCTGTTAAAATTAGTTCCAGTTAAGTGAAAATTTTATTGATTAAACTCCTCTTCGGATATCGAGTTAAGTTGCACATAGGAATTCTTTGCAGAGTCGTTTCTTTATTCACTTCCACAGATTTCTTCTCGCAAGTTGTATTGCAACATTTTCATTGTGCATATTTGAATACAGGTGTGATTCCACATTGAAATCGAATTGTAATTTAAATTTATATTTTTTGGTATATTCGATTCGAAGAAATCAAAAATAATTTGGTGAATTTTTTAAATTTGATATTTCATCGTGCTATAGTTCGAAGTTTCAATTTTATTTCTGGGCGTCTTCATCGATGTATTTTCCATTTTATGCATATTTTGCAGTAGTGATAGAACATTAGCGTTTTCTGAAAATTTAAAACTTCCAATGCAGATCCAGCTTTTCGAACGATTTTTGAACTGAACTGAATGCATTAACAGATGAATTTACAGAAGGTATGCGAGTCGCTGTTTGTATTTCAGTTCACACAACTTCACCACCGCTGTTTTTTGTTGTGATGGTTGTTTTTCGTTTGAATGAATTGAAGTTGAGGGAGACAGTGACGTTTGGCTGGCATCAGGGCCCTTAACACCATCATTTCGCAACCAATTCACTTCGTTAGCCACTCAAGCTAGCACAGCTATGCTAAATGTATTCTATCGCTATGCATTTATTCTTCACATGTTTTTCACTGGACCAATTAGTTAATTCCAGCTGCTTTGATAGGATCTTCTATAGCAGTGGTCCCCACACTCGAATGCTCCATTGTCCTCTTCAGTGGCCTGGCAGGCCATCATTACCACACCCCATCCCCCTCCTCCCGCTACCGTCACAATGACGTTCCATCATAATTTAACAGTTGCACAAAATACTGGCTTCCCGACCCCCTTTATTACCCCTTGACATTCCCAAATTACCCAAAAATGGGCAATTTCCTTCCTATGGGGACCTCTGTTCTATAGGTAAAGGCTATCTTTTGAAAAATGTAATTAGTCTGTTTTTCTTGAATTTCATAGAAATGCTTCGAATTGTTTCCAGTCTGATATTCATCATCGATTCGAACGACTTTGTGATTATTTTTAAAACGTAAGTGAACGCATACTCAGTTTTTACATTTTTGTTGTGATTATCAAAACAATTATTATTTGATTGTTGTTATGAGAGTGTTGTGTTTAACACATTGGGTCTAAGATTCAACCGTTTTGTTTTTATGGCACTTGCAAGTGCACGTTAGACTCATTCTTCGGTCATTCACAATTGATTAATCGTACGCTCTTTAATTCTCGTTCCATTTATACGACGAATTGTTTTTGACCGAGGAATATTCATTCGGTTTGTATAGATAATATTCAGTTTGATTTTTCACTGGTGGCAGTGAAGCGTATACGAGTGATGTTTTAACGAGTCAAACGTTTCGATTCTTATAATTTTATCTCGTGAGAATTAAGTTACTTTCATGTTCAGCAGTTGATCGAAGTAGTGTCAAAAGTTCAATGAAGTCATTCGGCCTTTATCACCCATTCAATATGCTGCTGCTCCAGTGTAAAATTCTCATATTGATAGTCGATTTTGCATTTTGTTTTCTTGTTTGTATGTTCACCTAAATCTTATTTACGGCTTATTCTCGATTATCTCGACCATGCTTTTCAGGGGACCGAACCATTGGCAAACCAGGGCGATTCACATTTTCAGCTTTCTTTTTATTATTCTTCGATTATTTTGATTTTCTTGTTTTGTTTAGTGATTTGCAGACGTTTCATGTGGTAAACGTATCGCTTCCTTTAGCCATTCTATTTGATGAATACTAAATTTGTGGAACCGGGAATGTCGAATATTCAAAGTATCACAGCGTATTCTGACATACTCGTAAAGAAAGCAGTCGTTTGCCTGCGCCTGCTGATTGACGTGACTTTAATTGATTTTAATTTATTATTTGCCTATAATTGTTATTTGTTTCCATGATTTTCATCAGCGTTTTCGTTCATTTTACTTTTCATTCAAATGTTAAACCATCGTTTCATTGTCTTTGTGACTATTTCTCATTCATTTTGATTGCTTTGTTGTTGTCATAAGATGACATTAATGAGAATTTCGTTCAACTTTTGTGTAACTCCTTTAAAAGGAAAATCAAATAGGTGGAAATAAGAATGACGAATGTTGTCTGTCAACATTTTATTCTTATGCCTAACTGTTTTATCTTATGTTAGATTTTATCGGAACTTACGAGTTATTCGCCGCAGATTTAGATCAGTTGAATGTTGTGTGGAAAGAAATGAAAGGAATGGAAAGTTTTGTTGTTCAGATTGTAAATAATGCAAGCAACTGGAGCATATTTAATATTTTCTCCGAATATGTGCTGTCTCGTTGATTTGATAGACTCAAATTTACTGTGTCGTTTGATTCCTTTCTCACTCGGTCGGTTTTACGTTCGCATTCTGTTGAATGCTACCGTGAATGCTAGTCAATTACACTTGATATAAATATCGAACGTGATCATTAAATACACTGATTCAATACAAATTTCATGTTGGTTGTGACGCACTCGCCCGAAGAGAATCAACTGTGATTGGTATCCGTCGATCACGGAAGCTTAACACTGATAACATCGCAATTGCAAATGATCGATTACCAACGCAATAGATCTCCATTTAGTGCGTCTCTGAAATGGACAAATAGTGAATGTTCGAAATTTGGCTTAAAAAATGAAGTATTTTCACCGGAAGGAGTACCAAAAGTTCCAGATAATAAAGTAATCATTTATGTCTGACGGATTTAGAACGGATATGTGACACAAAAAATTTGTAACTCTGCAATATTTTAACACATTGTGATTGAGCTCAAGAATTTAGCAAAATGAATGGCGAATGAGAACTTATCTGTTCGGTTTCAGCAAATGTTCCAGCCATATTGTGAAGATCTGCTTGAGCGTGCACTATGAATTCGATAAGAGTGCATTGTTTTGCATAATCGCACTTCTCAAAATCATCAGTTTTTTCCAGTTACCTGCATAGACGATCGCAACTCATCGCTTCGTCTTAGAAGCAATGACGACTTTTAATCGAGATCGTTGCGCAGTAATTGCTGATCTGTTATCTTCGAGATCGGCTTCCTCTTTCTCATCAGTGAACTGATCAACTGCAACGAATTGTGCGCTCTTACCAATAGGTTCAAATTCATTTGAAAGGAATAATTGTATAGTCAGAAGACTTCGAATAATTTTAGGAAAACATTCGTATCAATAACGCTGATTTCGAACAGTTGCAAGGTATTGGAATGGATTAGGAAGGTGTTTAGTAATTTGGTTATTGAGGAAAAAGTGCCGCCATTCTGTAATACCTTCATGAAATGCTTCAGTGAGGACATGTGACGTCTGATTCAGTGTTCATTTCATTCATGTTGATTTAACAAAACTAACTCTCTAAGAAAGACTTCGTTACGTGAACAATACAGAACAAATACTAACAAAAACGGTGCCAACAACTGAGTTCAGCCTGAAGTATTGGTTAACCGATGAAAGTTGTAGAAGAAGATAATAATTGTTCATTTAACATTTCAAAACGAACCTAGTCGGTTGCAATTTGGTACAATTAGCAAGATCAGTTTCCCGCTGAAACTGTACATTTTATGCGTCATTAATGCATGATCATTCAGCGTATTTATCAGGATGACAATTGGAAAAGAATATGGTTTGGAAAACTGCAGGTTCCATCCCTCGGAATAGTGCTTTTTAACCATAAAAAATAAGGGTCAGCTCGTTTTTTCGTCTGAGGCACGGTAGTGCAATTTGCGCACTACAACACCTTAGGTTAAATAACAGTTTGATTTAGCGGTCTTTCAAGCTAGTTTTTGGAACAAAATTTCACATAGCTTATTCACCTAGTTAGATGAAAAGGCATCTTTTCGAAGTGTGAGAAATCGGAAATTTCAAAGTTCGGAAATAAGTATGATATGAATGGTTGCGAAAAACGACACTTGTCTAGACGGCATAAATCTGAATTGCATTTTGAGAAATAAACAGACGGAAAAAAAAGATGAGAACGGATATATAATGAGTTATTTCGTTACGGTTGCCACTCAATGAATAGAAAGCGAATGATGCTTTGAGCTTGGCGATAACAATGCATGGTGTTATCAGATTCATTGTTAAATTCGGCGAATTGTCAGACGATAAGTGATCTTGACTTATCGCATCAACCCATTTTCTTCCATTGATTCTAACAAATTTTGAGAAATATGGTCTAAAAAGAAACGTTTTGTGTGTAGCTATTCTGTTTTGAATTTTTGACTGAATATAACCGATGTTTCAACACGCTTGACCACACAGTGAAAGTTATAAGCGACTCCTAGACAGAAGGAAGGATTTGAAATAAGAAACTTCCTTACCAGTATCAACCAAAGGAATCAATCGAGATGCTGATCATGCTGTACATGATCGTGCGGACTAATTTTTTGATTGAAATTTAACGAGCAATTCCGCAAGAAACAACGAAAACGAATGGGTAATCACATTGAGGGTACCACGTGGCGGGTTCTTTTCGGAGACGTCAAATCCCATTCAGCTAATCCCTGATATTCGCGTACTTCAACGCCAAATTCAACTCGCCATTCTGCTTCATTAACAGTATTTCTCCTCTTCATATTATCTGATTCAAGCTTAAACATTCAGTGCATTGAAACGGTTGATTTGAACAAGATGCGTCGACAAATTATTCTATAATATGAATATTTTGTATCAAAACTTTCATCAGCTGAACCTTTCATAATGTGGTTTTTTTCATTGGTTATTGTAAATGAGTCGACTAATTGTAAGCATCTCTGTTGGCATCAATTACAACATTAATGTCCGAAATGAATGTTAGGAAAATTCAGCGGAAAACGAAGCAGGTAAAGTGAATCGAGTTCGGTGCCTGCGAAAGTGCAACTGCCGAATCTCAGATCGCAGTGTTGCTCATCGTATGGAAGCCATTCGACGCTCGTTTTGCATACTGAATTGCAAATAAATGGTGGTTTTCATATCTGCAAGATTGTTCAAAATAACTGATTAATAATTATTGCGTGGGTCTATGCTCCCGACTGAGAGTTGGTATAGGACAGTGTTTCTCACGCTTGGAAGCTCCATTACCCCCTTCGATAGTCTGGCAGGCCGTTATTACCCGTCCCAATCCTCACTACTAGAAGAATTCACTATTTCCGCACATAACTTTCAGAGCAAATCGAGAAGCGGTTCGGAAAATCCTTGGTGGCATGAACGAAATTAATTTTCTGAAATGAAAGAGATATTTCTAAAACTTCATTTATCAGTTGCAGAAAGGTAGCCGTTAACAGCGAAAAGTGGTAAAAGAAACATTCATCAGCGATGGAAAATTTCAAAATTATAATCAACATTATCTATAATTTCAGTTACCCCTGACCCCCATTAATTATTTGTTCACATAAAACGTGCATTGGGTATGATGAGGGAAAGGAATTTCAAAATGAAACAACCACACGTGCATTCGAATGGACATCCTCTTTTGCTATAAGCGATACGGCTGGACTACTGTGGGCACTAGATGGGCACAACACCATCACGAAGATGGAATTGTTGCTTCTCACTGAGTTCAAGATTTTTACGGAAAAGAGTGAAGAAATTGAACGAACTCGTAAAGAATTATATCATGTGACCATATCTACTGGCCAGGCGCCTGTAGCATTGTAATGTTACTGAACTCGATGATCATATGAATTAAGTTGCCTGCGAAAGCTGATATGTGAATATTCTACTCTAAATTGATCATGCATATGTTTCAGTTCGCATATTCACTGCTTTCTTTTCTCAATGTTTGCTACCGATATCATCCTTCACAGACAAAAAAGAGTTCACTTAATCCCACTTATAGTTATACTAATACTCTGTGGAATGTGAATATATAAATATTGCAACAGTATTATTCGTTGGTAATGAACCATTAACCATTTGCTTTGATCGGATGATTTCGTTGAATGCAGTTAGTTTATAGTTTATTACTTGATAGAACTAATTTGCAGTTCGATATGATTGCTTATTAATTGTAAGCATTAAGAACGAAATATCATAAAAAGTTTAATCAACAAGCCTCTAATCGATAGCACTTGCTCCCTTTCATACTGAAAATAAGCTTGTTTTCTCGTTTCATACAGTCACATTGGATGCTGTGAAATGAAATTTTCATCAAGAGATGAGTTTTCATAGGTTTATCACATATTCTAAAGAGACATTACACAATGCCAGGTGATCAACATTCTCGATTCCGCATTTCATATTGCTGTTGTTTTTGTTTTGATTCGAAATCTGAACATGATGAGATCATCTGATCGCCATTTCATCACAACAAACGAACAGATTGCTTTATCTACGAAAATACACAATGCCATTTGATGATTACTGAACTACGACCAATATTTACTGCTAAACAATATCATTCGAAATGTATGCTTATCTATGTAAACAGCACTGGAAAGCATATAATCATTTCTGGTTATTCAATGAGCAATGGAAACGAAGTGGAGAGTGACAATGATTTGTGTTCTAAATGAATCAAACCAAGCTGAGCATTTCCAAATGTTCACAACGTCCAAGAGTTGAAGAAGCTTCAGCTTCAATTGGATTTCAGTGGTTTCGTTTCGCATGTACACTGGACGAGCCAATTTGTTGCAGGTTATCAACGAATGTTCGAAAAGTCGATTGGATTCTCAACTATTCTGTATTGTGCTTCCTGAATGTTCAGTTGAATTTGCATAGAATCTGGAATTTCTGAATGATAATGCATGAATTTCTCGCAGTTTCTATAGCAGTGATATGGTGATGGTCGAATTCAATTATCGTCGTTCATCTAAATCTAGGTTTCTTTTCCTTTCACACGTGAAGTGAATAAATAGTTTTTCACAAATAATCTTCAACCACCTACTATTTAAAAGTTTTGCATTGCAATTTTGTTTGAAAATTATATCTTGTTTCTAAGATATTTTAACAATGCTATTGAATAACTTGTTAAGTAAACATGCTGTTGTTGAAATACACTTGAAATAAGGTAACATTCATGTCACTAAAAAAGATGGGCAAATGAGCTGGTTCAAAAAAATCTGAAGTGAATTTAGCGTAGCGCCAGCCAAACTCATTCATGTGAATACCAGTCATAAATTGTACGTTACGAAACATCAATGAACTGATTTTAAAAAAAACTGAAATAAACCCAGTAGAAAAACCGGGAATAGCAAATGGACTACAAATAGAGAAAATGACAGTGATGTGAACATTTGAGCCAAGAGAAAAACGCATTGAAATGGTTCGTCAAAGGCGATACATCAACATGAAACAGTTGTGAATAGATGGGTAAAGTGTATGTATGTCTTACTCATAAAATGCATCATCACCGTTATATCTGCTCTCGATGAGAAAAGCATTTCAAATAATATGAAACGTCATGATGACAGAGGAAAGAAGTTATCGTTGAATTGATTCAGCTTCATTGTTCATAATAATGCATTCCATTGAGGATGAGTTGGAGTATGAAGGGCAGACTCAAATTGAGTTTGACTCGATTTGAAGAAAGCATGGGTGAGGACAGAACGATGACAAAAAATTGCATTTGGAATGTTTCGCTTGATGAATGAAGAGGGAAAACATTTTTGGTTGCAACCAACCGCCAAAAAAATGCTCACCCAGATCATCGTATATGAACGTTTCACACTTTCGGATCTCGTTCGAGCAGTTGATATTCAGTTTCTGAACCATCTTTATCATTGCTAGTTCTGTTCGCCTTCAGTTGTCATTTTGTAATTAATAATATAATCAGATCAATCCTTTCACTGCTTTACACTCTATTGGAAATATGAAACAGTTCCGAACTAAACACTGCTTACTGAATTGAACATTGTTTTGGAGTGCATATTGTGCATAAAAAAGTTGCTTTTGTCTAGTTAAACATATGCCTATAATCTTTGATGTGTTGAGATTACCGAGAAATACTATTTTGAAGGCTCATCGATTGCAATAATGACGATGAGCTTGTTTATTCACGTGCCAATTAATAATGACAGAGCAGGTGATGTGTGATAGGTGGTTTGGGTATAACTTTGAGCTCAGAGGTTTATTAAAACTGAATCTGTGATGATCCAACTCAGACAAATATATGATAGTATTGAATAATGATATGAAAATAAGTGAATCTAGCTTTGAGTTTGCCATAAATCTTTCGCTGAAGCAAATGTCGAGATGATGAGACACGAGGCACTGTGCTGTTAAAAACAACAAAATACAAAGCAGCTGTTAAGCTTACGAAAAGACTTTTAAACGCAATTTAGTGGGTTATTCAACGGTGTGCTGCTTTGGAACGTGTCTCCTTCCAATGCGGTCTTCTGAAACCACTCATTCATTATTTTTACTATATTACTCATTCATATCAAAAGATGAATGGGGTGTTGTGATGCTGTTTGATAAATTCAAATATAATGATGGTATCCGACCGACGGTTGGTCGGAAAAATCCGACAATTTCGGTCGGAATTGTGACATTCAGATTCCGGCTGAGCAAGTTGCAAGGTCGATTGGAATTTCGGCTGCCTAAAATTCAGCATGTCAATTCGGTCGGATCCCGACTGAACAATTTCGACAGTCGGAATGTTGAAATGTGAATTCGATCGGATTCCAGCCGACTGAAATTTCGCTCGGATGCCATCACAATTCAAGAAATGATAACGTGTATCAGATGCACGGAAACATCAGTTTCGTACATACGTTCGTTATGTCTTTTCAGCTGCGATTTTATTTGATCACCAATTATCGAAAAAATGAATTACAATTCATGCTGGGATTTAAAGATGTAAACAGTATTTAAAGATGTTATTGATGAGATGAAGAGCTTTACGAACTTCAGATATTCTGGTTTCGTAACGTCTCTATTATCGTGTTCTTTAAGGGAAAAGCAGAAAAAAAGATGCAGTCTTCAATTACGTTGTTGCTGTTGACCTCGATGGTCATTGCACAGTCATTAGGCCGTCCTGAAAAGCACTCGGTTATTTTACATTTTTGATGTCGATATCGCAGCGTAACAGTTACAGAATACAATAACGAAATCAGTGTCGCAAAATTTTGGGCGTAACTAGGGTTTGCGAAATCCCGACGAATTTTCAATCCTGGGATCGATTTTTGATCCCGGGATAATCCCG
>JAPYMA010001869.1:0-21383 GCA_035041965.1 Anisakis pegreffii | reverse complement strand
TTACCACTATTTTTTCAACTATCGGCACTTTCAGAGGAATGTTTTCGCTTCTTTTTCTTCAACAGCGCTGCTAGCGGATCATTTTTTGCGAAACAAACATTCTTTAGCGAGTTAGCAAGTAGTAGAACTACATCTTTTCCAGTGGCGTGCTCATCACTGCTTATTTTCAGTTCCATAAGGTTACTGTTCATCAAGCTACTATGCTTATTAAGCAAGTGATAGAGGTTCTGAAATTTGATATATATTTACTTAACATTTATATCCTATGGGAAATATTTGCTGATTATCATATAACTCATTAGGCTAACAAGCGCATAAGCAATTTTAAAAACATCGCTTTATATAACTGAGCATGAATACTTTCAGTTTTGCATTAGACATAAGAATACACATATGCAATGTTTTGGTTACAACGATCCGACAGATAAATTGACTTGAACCTATTGAAAAAATCGATTATCAGATTATTTCCCGGCTATTCGAGGAGGGGCATTTATTGAGCCACTAACGTTCGGTCAAATAACGTTCACTCGAAGTCGAATAACGAACAGCATTGAAAACGAATTTATTCTTGTGGCTGACGATCACGACAAATGTGTTATGATAGTTTATCACCGGAAATAAATTTACATGAAATTCGAGAATGAATAATTCAGAAAGAGTTGTAGAGTCGCAAACTTGCTATCTTTTGCAATCAAATGTTTTATCATATAATGTTTACCCTAAATAGAACTTATGGAATAGAAATTAAGATTCGTTAGCACAATGAACGTGGTCGATTGCTTGCTTGATGATCATAGCACCAGCATTTTTGTTAATTAAATGAGCTGCAAATCAGAAAGTCTTCTGAAAATTCCATCACAATAACAAACATATTTTTGTTTGAATCGCTTCAAGCGCTGTTGATCGCAATTATGATAAGTATAATATTAAAACGAGACGCTCAGTGGCTAAAGTGAAGTGACTTTCGAATGTTATTGTTTCTTCCGCATTAGCGATATTGCTGTCGTAATGCTCAACGAGATAGCCTATCATAATGAGAAAATTAATGCCAGCAATTCTTATTCTAATCGAAATCTGTTCTTTTCACATCGAATCATCAACCTCTTGGGAGCTATTGAGGAGAGATTTTTTTTTCAACTGTCGGTTTTGCGTCAGTAATCCAATTGAGGAGCATGCGTAATACTTAGATTGTCAATGGAAGAGCGTTTCTTTTACAAAGGTGTGGTTTTGAAGGAATACAATTAAGAGGATATTGTCGAATGCTTTCTTGCTATGAGGGCGTGGACGCACTCGGGAGTTGTATGCGCCGAAAATTGAATTGCACACTCCTTAGGAATTACCATCTTCTTTTCTGATAGCCTCAATTTAGCGTACTTGATTAGCTAGATTGCTGCTCAACATTGCTCTTCGTTATTTACATTCATTCGTTTCAAGCTGTGCATTAATGTGTGATTCGATTCTATTTTCTGAATACACCGTATGCCTTTCATAAGTTTTTATCATTATTTTAGTTGTTACATACGGCTGTTACATTGTGAAGCTCTGGCAGATATCATGAAATAGACCCTAAATGTATGGCCTGTACAAATCCATATGATCTACTGCAGCTCACGCGAAGACTGAATTTTGTCCGCAGCAGAAAGGATAATGCGATATTTTTGCTTATTGCATCTCAGAAAAGATGCTGAATTTTCAAAACTATCTAGATTAAAGTGCCAATACGCATATATGATTCAAGCAACATGCTGCTAGCAAAATTTTCAGTTGATGAGTAAAGAATGTATTGAGAACAGCATATCAAATTGATAATTCCTACCAGCTTTTCTGACGGATGTTCACTGATTTTCATTTTATCTAATCTGTGTCCCTCATAAAAGCTGGTCAGCATCACAGTGTATCGCCGAGGATATTGTCTGAGGAAAATACCAAGAAAGACTTCATGATGTCGTTATTCTGATCACCCAATTCTGTTCATCTTTCAATTTTACATCATTTACGATGAAAAGAAAGTGGCACATAAAGTGGAATTACTTCGAATAGCTGCTAAGAGGATAATGATAAATCTTATCAGTTTGATGTCACACATTTCATCGCCTTTTTAAATTTTCATTTATATCAGTTTCCGAAACGCAGCTTCAAGAATGGCTAGTATTAATGAGTGAACTGAACAGGAAAACATATTTAGAGCAACGACATCATTTTGTTGCTGTGCTTTTAATGTGATTCTTCTCACATTCAATCAACTTTCTGAATGATTGTATTCGTGAAATTGACTTGTAAAGGTTCGATGAAGTAGAAGAGAAAAAAGGAACAATCGTATTCGTTTCCTTAATTTATCGTTGTTTTGTTTTAGTTGCTATCATTCGCTCAGTTCGGTACTGAATAGAAATTTTAGCTACTTAAATCACTACAATTTCGCATCCACCACTTTTGCACAATTCTTACAAAACAATTTTTGTTCATCAATGAGTACTTATTGCGTGATTGCTAGCTAACTGCGACTAACTTTTGTTCATATTCTCTTTACTGTGCTCAAAAGCATTACAGTTTGATATTTATTGAGATCTTGCAAGCATCGAAACTTTTTTGTCATCTTAGGTATCAGCAATCGCTATAGAATTATTAGATTTGTGCTTATATGCTATCATTATAATTTTTATTATTATTTCTGTTGCCATTATTATCAAGTTATTTATCTCACCGATTTTTGACCAATATCGATTGATATGACAAATAATTGGAGTTGTGTGTAATAGTGCTTCTTATCGAGAGAGGGTGGTGTGGAAAAATTGAGAAGTTGACAAATCACTGCTGATTGATAGTTTTCATTTTAAAAAAGTGGAGTAATGTTTTCAAAATGCTTGCTTTATTACCAAGAATTGATTCGGATTCTTGGCAACACATGCCTTGATCAATGGATCAATTTTCCCATTCCCTTCTGATTTATCGCTGAGAACTGATGGTTTACCAGTGGAGAGAGAGGAAATTGCGGTCACGCACATTGTCGGATGGGGAGCGAGAAAATGACGGTTTGCCATACGGCCAAAAGGGAGCATAAAGTGCAAGAGCGTGAGAACCGCTGGGTATAAAAGTGTAGAGGAATGATTGAATATTCATTGGGAGTATTTGTTTTCAGTGATCAATGTGGCAGAATATACTAAATCTTCAGAGATTCATCTCGTACTTCTTGAACATTTCATATGCAAATTAACCATTTTATGTTATTTTTGTTGTACGAAGCGTCGAAATTACGTAAAGAGGAGGATTAATAAAAATGGTGAAATATGAATTTAAGTGTGCTTTGAGGAGTGGACAAATAAAGCGCATCATTAACATCGTAAAGCGATGTGTTGTCAGCAGTCGTCATCGTTGGTGCTTCAGACACTCAGGGCGAGTTTGGTTTTGCTTGCAATTACTATCTGCTTAACAAGCCCGCCTGCACTGGCCAATCAACTCTACAAACGCAACAACTGGAATCAAGCTGTTGGTCTATGGGGAAAACGCTCTGTACCACCACACTTTTTCGTAAGTTCCTTCATATGTCGCGGGACTGTTCAAATATTCATCACTTTTATTTCAATGAACTGAACTGCCACCATCTTTAAACGCTTCATAAGCTGAACTGTAATGCAGTCGGAGGATACATGTATATGTAAAAGTCTTAATGTTATCTTTTTTTTTCAAAATGCTTACCTAAAACTTCTAATGCAGTAGAAGCAAGAAGCGAATATACGGTCAATTATAATGAGAATTTGATCTTCATCCGCCGTTTGCAGGATTTGACTCTGGAGAAACGACCAGAGAATCAATGGAATAAGTTGAACTCTCTTTGGGGGAAAAGGTAGCAATTCAAAATCTTTTTTCGTTAATGACGTTTTCTAATATTATTCGATGAATATGCTGAATTTCATTTTCACCATCGAACAAAAAAATGATTCGTTTGGTTGTGTTGAAAATCAGTCCACAAATGCAGTTATACAGCACATCATCTATCATCTTAATATGTTCATTAGGCATTTTCAACTATGTTATGACGTTACAAGGATACTAGCTGCGTAAAAACACTGTCGAATGGTCAGGATATGAAATGATCTCGATAATAAGATTCATAGACTGTATTTGTTATCCATACGCAAATTCTTGACAGAATGTTCACGCATTAAGAATAAATAACACAGTCATAGCCTAATGTTCTCGACGCAAGTCAGCTAAAACGAGATCGCGTGATCAACCCTCATTTATTCGTATGCCTCAGTAATCACACAAATAGATGATGCTAAAGATTGTGTTCGATGGGCTGTTCATAATTTACGTACTTAAGTGGATATCGTGAATCCAAGAAATGCATTTCTCTTTAATAAGACAGGCTTATCTAATTGAAAGAAGTGTTCTCTGCATGGCGAATTGAATACAAATGAATGAATCGTGATTTAGACAATTGGCTAATCCATACGATATGGTATTGGCTTCCATGTGAAACCTGCTCTTATTTTACTTATCTTTCACACTTACCAGTTGCTCAAATTCATTTTCTTCGTCACGTTAGCAAACTGAATTTTCTTCTCAATTGCATAGATTACGTGAAAAGACCCGTTCCGATCCGCCAAAATAATACGAGAAATTCTCGAAAGGAGTAAACGTAATTGTCCATAGGATGTAATAATGCCTTAATAAAACGCATCGAACATAGTTTTTAACCCAGTTTCTAAGCTCCATAACATTTCATATTGAGTCATTCATCCTCTTCCTCATAAGAGGTAATTTTTTCAGTCCCACAAGATGCGTACGGTATAAAAATAAAATGTATTCCAATTATGATGCAATTGAGTTTTGCTATTACTTAAGCAGTTGAAAAAACTGATCTGCATGCAATTCGTTCGAAAGTTGTGCACATTTCTTCTTTCCTTTGCGATTAATGGAACTCATTAGCATTGTTAACGAACATTCCGAGTGATAACCATCTTTAGGCAGTTCTGGACAATGATTACCAAAAAATCAGCATGCGTTGCTTAACGATTCACTCACAGTGTGTTATGAAAGACCTGTTTTGAAATACCCCTTGACCTGAGAAAACACTGAATATAGCAGCTAATTCGCAAATTTCAGGTCGACCTGGGAGACTGCCAATGGCCTCTGGGGGAAGAGGTTATTTTTAAATATATATATATATATATATATTTCAATGAATTGCAATCAATGTGTGATCTATTTGCATGAAAGTATGCATTTAGGTAGTGATTTGATTCAGATGGAAAGTAATTATTACGAATCTTTTCGTTTGTTAGGTCAAAACTGGTAACGTTCAACATTATGCAAGTCAAGTAGAAGCCAATGTATGTTTCTGATGAAACAATTGTGCTGTACTAATTGACGTGCTGGCTAAATCTACAAATGAACTAAAAAATTCAGAACTATTCCAGGCGATGAATGTCGCGCTGTCAACGATAGCAACTTGTCTATAGCTAGAAAAAAACTGAAACTTTGTGTCTATTCACTAGATAGGCATTGGATGAAGGCAGAACATCCAGATAATGATAAATCGAGTGAAATTTCTAATTCGGCTGTATTTGTGAACGACTAAAATTCTTTGAATTTTACAGATCATCATGGCAAACTGCAAACGGCCTTTGGGGAAAACGATCGCCGCACTTCGAAGAGCGGAATAGCTACTAGTGAGCGCCTTATTATGCGCCATAGAATACCGATTTAACCACAAAATTAAACAGTTTTATGAATTTGCTTCCTTCATAATTTCTGTTCGCCTCATCATCTGCTGTATAGCATATAAAGTATTGGATTTTGTTGTTTCGCATTCATACCATTAATATTATTTTTTTTTCGCATCACGCATTATTTCTGGTCGTCGTTTTCTATATCACATTTACATTTTACATTAAGAAAATGGAAGAATGGTAGTTTTAAATACAAAGATGACTTCAGGAACAGAGAAAGTTATGCGAGAAATAGTTGGCATGTCCATCCTTCGACAGCTCTGCTCAATTCATTTCAAAGATAAATCTGATTGACATAATTGAATAACCTATCTGAGATCTACAATCAATCGAAACAATTTCTCTCAAGCAAATGGTTTTTTGTAATGATCTCTCATGAGGTAGGTAACATGACTGGTTGTTATTTTGAGGAATCGCAAGACATTGTTCTGCTCAAAATAACACTCGGATACATCAATATTGCCATTAAAAGTCGATCACAAAATTGTGAATCTGAGATAATTTGATTAGGCATAAACAGCCATCTCAAAATAGCCATTTGCCATAGTGTCGATCACATCATAATAGATGTAACAAGGACAGTTCACTGAAATTTCGATCGTGAATCGTTGCTGAGGCGAGTGCGCATCACAGACGCGATCCTCGTCCGTTCGAGAACATTTTCACACAACAAACTGAATAACGTTGAATAAAAGAATGTTTGAAACGACAAACAATAATATAATTTGTGCATATGACTGAATACCAAACGAGCAAATGATCAGTCCTCAATCGCACAAAATCGAGATCGGCAACAATCGAATTCTCGAAACTGCTTAACGCTTATTGCACACAACAACAAAACTCATTCAGTTATCTTCATATACAATATGAACAAATACATTCGTAATCAGTACAAAACAGCGAAATATTAAATGCAAACATACTATGTTGCCGGCTTGAAATTGCGAAATTGTTGGTTTGAATTAGAGGAATATGCTATGCTTCGAGTTAATGGGCTTTCAAATAATTTTCAACATCTAGAGGAGTGGTAGCTTAAAACTTCACATAGTCATATGCCTGTAGAACATTGCAGAGAACGTAGGTCAGCCAAAGAAATACTAGAAAAACTGAGGTTAGCAGCTTCGGCACAAATGGGCCGCCCAATTCGCCCTTTCCAAAGAAGGCTAGATAACGGCGCACAATCAGTAGGGCAAGACAAAGTACCGATGTGATCATGAAGATAGCCACACTGAAAGCACTTATGGTGATGTTCGCGCAACACACAAATCTTAGTTATCTCCATACAGGTGTCAATGACTCATCGACTTTCTTTTAACCGCATCTGTCTTATAAACTTCTTTATTGTCAGCAACAACTCATGCCATTTTTGAGAAGTGACAAACAATTTTGTTACGCAGTTTACGAACGTTAATTTCGAGCGAAGGGGAGATGAGATCTAAGAAGAATTTATCCGAAAAGATGCAAAAGAGATGTAAAAATGAAATAGGATCAATGAGAAGTAGATGCGACCTAACAAGCTAACACTCTCTAAACTAAACCTGAAGCCAAGACTGCCAGCATCAACGTCGAATGTTTGGTTCTTAGTTGCCCAGTATATTGCAGCAATTAACCACGGTAAACCAAGTCCAAGAAAAACGTTCACCGAATTCGAACCAGTCACATTACCGACCGCGTTGTCAGCCGTTGGTTCCTCGAAAAGAATAAGATTATTATCCAATCAAGTGCTCTTATTATCAGCCACCTTAACGTGAATTTTCAAAGTTTGAAAAAATTGAATGATTTGGAATCATGTTTCACTGTGGAAATTTTTGATTGTTTAAAATGTAAGAAACAAACACATTTTGAGCAGCAATTTTCGAGGCAAATGTATCTGGAAGACTTGTTCCCAAAGCAACAAAAGTGATTGCGGTTATCGAGTCTTTAAGTCCAATCATACAGCCAAAGATACTAGCCAAATCTCCTGAAATGAGCACTTGAGAACATAGAAAAAACCGAACTTCCCTGAGAGGGGCTTTCAAAATGACAGAAAGTGGACAGCATTTCAGTGCTCTGTATTGTTCAATAAATTAAACTGTGAGAGTGCTATTCAATGCATATGTAGTTTGAAATTTGCAGCTGAGCAATATCCGATAGATATATCAATGACGAATCGTATTGATTCAACAGCCAGTTTAATAAACTGCCAATTGTAAAAGTATGCTTAACGCATGCATTCTCAACAGCTCAACAACTTTAATTCGATTAGTGCTTACCAACAACGGCGGTAATAATCCCGATAAGTACAAGAGCAACTGTAAAGCATAGCCATCCACCATACAGATGAGGAGGTGGCACGAAGGCAAACATAAACTTCCATGGAAATGCAATTGCGTGCATGATACAGTCGAATAAAGAGGCGTTTGCTAGATCACCAGCGTTAACGCTTGATGCGGCAGTAATCTGGAGCAAATTAAATTGGTATAATCAGCAATGATCTATCATTCATCATTTTCAAGTTCGTTTCATTCCAAACCAATACGACGAGTTGTTTTGATTCAACCAGAAAAGGCTTTATGAAATAGATTAACTGCAAATTAAACTAACTGTGAAAATTAACTGAAAACTCAGATACATGTAAATTGAGTTATCAAAAAGGCGAGTTTAACTTGCCATTATTTTAGCTAACCTGATCGAACCATGTGTCTTTGCCTATTGCCATTTTCTGCAGATAATTACCCATTAGTTTTCGAATGTTGGCGATATTTTGTAGCAAATTGTCGTCACAAACAATCGTAATTATGGTTCGTTTCTTAGGTCCAATGGTCACATCTATAAAGAAAATTTCTGCTTACAATTGACATATTGTACGAAGAATATTCGTTTATATTCACTTCAAAACTATTAATGGCAACCACTTGTCCAGAAAAATAATGAAACTGGACATTTTAGCATTTTTTGTTGTGCCTCTGTTGAAAGTACTTACCTCCGCCGGACGTAGAAATCAAATCGATTTTGAACGTTTCATCTTTTTCTTCTTTTTTATCATCATAGATAAGAACATCGATATATTTTTCATATTCATCATCGACAAATGTGAGACATCCATCTTGAACCGCTTCATAATCGATATTACTTTGCGCAGTTCCACTCAGTGTTTCATATTTCACTGAGAATGCATGCGCGTCATGGCGACCCAAACGCGTTACGAATGCACGAATGAATCCTTCATTTTCCTTGACCACCTAATTAATGATTTATTGTATTCATACTTGAACGTTGCTTGAAGATTAATTACGCGCAAGTAATGTCCTAATGTAAGGACTGATTAATGCTACTGAAAACATGAACAGCGTTACTAAACTCCATACAGTTGCAGTTGATAATACCAATGAACGTACGTAATTATTTCTGACGAATTCCACCATAGGCTCACCGATGAAACTCCCCGAATCATCAGGCATTCGAACACTAGCAATATTCGTTCTCCCCAACTCTGTCTTCGCATTCGAATCGCTTTCTGGATCCTTCAAAGTGAATTGATTGACAACGGTCGAAGATCAATATGCAATATCAACGTTCATAAAAAATAGAATATGTTCCAACTGAACGCTCAATGAATGTCTAAATGTCCCAAAGTCGTTTTTTTCCTACTCTATGTGGGGAAAACTGCTATAGGCTTACCAGTTTTATGTGAACGTAGAAAACATAATTCGGTCGCCAGTCCGCATTCTCAACGAGGCTAATGACAATTTGCTTGGATGATTCGCCCGGCAAAAACCTCATCTAAAATTTGCAAAAATTTAATGTGACAACGAAGAATGTCAGCAGTCCAAGAATACATCAAGTAAAGTTGATGCAAACGCGACAGCGAAACTTGAAGTCATTTAAATTTCGTGAGAATTCTTTTGACGTGATTTATAAAATTCACAACTGCAGTTGAATACGGTCGTCAGTTCTGAAGCTTGATTAAGACTGAGCATTCAATGAAGCGCAAAAGTGCTCCAGAATTACTGAAAGGAAGGTTTTTTCTCCTTGAATGAAAGAGCTTTCAGGGCGATAGTGGATACACCCTGAATTTCGACGATAAAAGAGTAGCAAAACAGGTGACAGTAATCACCCCACAGTGAAAAAAATGCACACCGTTTCAGATTTGGCGAGAAAATGTAGGTCCTTTTTTGCGATACCATTTACAGTAATGTATCGGAAGCTGAGTCCTCTATCGATTGGACCCCGACGAAGTACCTTCAATGAAGAAAAAGGAACTTTGATGCGAACTTCTACATGCAACGCAAGTATATAGCAGAAGTGTAGTTGGTTTCGGTTTATTTTGATGCCTCTTTCAGCTTGTCCGCTATACATTTATTTTTCAAGAAAAACGACAGCTGGGAAAGTCATCATTGAAGTATTTGCTTTTTCAGTGACTCATAACGGTAGAGTCGGCGACAACTGATATTATTAACGGAGAAGTAAACATACCGTTAATCGGACGGTTACTACACCTTTCCGAACCGCATAAACACGAGCCGAAAACTCTAATGTTCGCTTTCCTGGAACAGTGAAGGAATAGAAATTCGCAACATGAGAGTGTAACTGGATAGATCTTTCATGTCCATCGGAAAGGGAACGAATATCGATGGGTGTTACGTGTACTAAAGATTGCTTTTTGAGCTTAACGTCAAATTTTTAAACCAATCGACTTTAATTCTAAGCGAGAGAACACCACTGACTTAGCGCAACTTCTTCTTTTGCTTTTTTCGCTTCGTCCAGCAATTTCTCAGCCTCACGCTCAGCATCAGTTTTGCGTAGTGCCGCAGCCATGTGACGAGCAGCATTTATTCGATACCACAGCCGATCGCGAATCTGAATTGGAACTGGATGTCAGTGTGTTGTCAAGAACACATGAGAACATCAACAAGAATTGATCTTTTCAAGTCAAAATTCGAACGGTCACGTTCACCTCGAGGGACACCACCTTCGGAAACAGCAACTGAAACTCCGTTCCAATATATTAGCAAATGAATGGACATCTTGACTTCTTACGGAGTTTTTTCTTCATGAGCACACAGCATCAAATAAGTACAAGAACAATCAGTGATGTTGGAATCGAAAACAAGACAATCCAAACATTTCCACTGAACAAACTTGATTTCTCTTCAGTCGATATGCAAGCAATCGAGCTTGATCCTCCTGTGAAAGTGACGGATAACTCCTTGATATACGGCGGGAAATCTTTCTAACTGTTTCAAAATCAGGTACCACACACGATGTTATCCTCTAAAAATAATTTCGCTTCACAACTCAAAATCATAACTTGTAAAGATATATGGTATATCCGAGTGAAACTGATACAGTGGTAATGCTGGTTCACCGTTAGTGACAGAAATTTTACTCGTTTCTAAAAATCGCTTCAGACAACTTCACAATCAACAAATTTCAAGAATCGTCCTTTCACTTCATTCTGCAACAACTTTTTTGAACTAAGATTGAATTCTTTAACTTTTCGAATGAATTTCTACAAAAATCTCTTCGATATTGAATCAGGCCTTCTGCACCAGCTGAACCGTTTGAAGCAATAAGAAAAATTAAAAAAATTTATTTACCGCATCACTCTCTATAGCCAATTCCTTCGAGAAACGATTTAAGATGGCATCAACATCTTCTCTTTCGATTGCCTTCTGATCATCTAATTCGGCACTCAATTCTACTTGAAGGTCCGCCTTTCGTTTCTTCCACACTTTAATATCCGCCATATATGCGGCAATGACGAGTACGACGAACAAACTCAGTGTGACAGCTGCTTCCCAGATATCAACTACGTTCGGCGTTATAATTGCTAAGATCTGAAGTTCGAATTTCCAACGCAAATAAAACACTCATTTTATGCACAATGGATTTCAAAATAGCAAAAAGTATGTAACACGACTAACAGTGGATTCAAAAACATCACAAGAGTAATAATATCCATGAAGTAATAATCCATAAAGTAATAATATCACAACAATGATCCATAAATAAATACTGATTATTTCTTTGATTCAAGAATTTGTTAAACTACCAGAAAGCAGCATCACTCGAGGATATCGATCATTCAAATACTAACGAACATACCAAGAATAACCAGATGTAGGCAAAACAGCTGAAAACTGAAGTGATGCCGAAAACAGCAATTTCCTGTATGCGGCTTACATTCGGTGATGGAATGGCCATTACGCAGATGGCACTTATACAGAGAAGGTTGAACGCTGCTGACCCTTAAAGCAATTGATTTGGTGATGCATCTCTTTTCCATGAATGTTTTGCAATCATTTCAGTTGGTTATGCATTTCATAGCACCATAAAGTGACAACTTCGAGCCAAGTACAACCAATTGTTTTGCTCGGTTCATTCCTCTAATGCTACGTTGCAGTTAATTTATGGCTATTTGCAAGACGAGATGCGCTAATTAACTAACCAACTATTGTGCCTGGTCCGAGGTCCCCAATTCGGAACGAGTTACCAGCAATTTCGATTATGGACAGGAGTATCTCAGGTGCACTACTGCCGAGAGCCTCAACAGTATGAATGTTCAACGATTAACGAATGAATATATTTGAAAATATCACGAATGAAGATAATTGAAAAAAAGGAAAAATCGATATTTATATGCTCATCTGTTTCCAGAAGCGATCCTTGAGTCTATTTGATCCCTCAATTGCTATCAGAGAATTTTGACGACTTCATATGTTGAAAAAATTTGTGGAGAATTGCACTTAATGTTATGAATGTAAAAAAAGAAACCATTAGTGTGAGATTAGCTACAGTTGGGTTCCAAACGCGAACTTCAGTAGATTCTGGTTCAGAAGTCATCAGTTCTTCAGCCACTAAGCGGTTTTTTTTCGATCGTCTCAATCTGACCTTCCTATATTACGGTTAATTATTGTTAACCAGTCACTAGTTCAGCACTGACAGTTCGGCATTTCATCATTTTGAGCATTCCTCGAAGTTTACCAACCAGAGTTTCACATCCACTGAGATTAGCTTTCCAAAAAAACTTATCTTATTATTCATCTCACATTGCTACTATAAATCAAAATTCTTCATTGATTAATGAAAAAGCTACGCGAAATAAAACTAAGTGAATGAATAGCGAAGTTATTATATGCAGGAAGATTAAATGGGGGAAATTTGATAGATTCAAATGATGGTCCAAATTGTCAAATAGTAATTCACAATTGGGCTGAACTAGTTTTTTATGAATGGCATTACACTGATCTTTCGGAAGATCGATTCGGTGAATGCAGGAATCGTTTTATCATTATTTTTCATGACATCGAAGCATCCAGTCGAAAATATCGAACTATTATAAGAGCGACAGTTTATAAGCATATTATTCTTATATTACAGTTCTTGCATACATTCGTTTTTTAAATATATTTTTATAGAACAACCGCACAGAGCTTCGACCAGTCTTTATCTATGGTTACATATATAGTGATTCAGTTTGAAGCAGTCAGGTTTCTAATCAACAACTAATGCACAGTATGCACTTCAAACGAACCATGAAGGCAGTTTTCTTTTTTTGTGTATTGAATTGGCTAGAAACAAAAGCTATGACCTATTTCGTTGAACAAAAACACACGATGTGATTATATTGGCAATTAGAACAGGAAAGGAATAGATTATAATAATGTGGATAATTATGCTGATAGCGATTACCTCGTAGCAGATGTTATTTTCTCGATTGAGCACATGAATAAATCGGCAGCGATTGCAATTCCCAGGAAACAATAAAGAAGTCCCAAAAAATAGATAAGAGTATTCGCTGGAGTGGTGGACATCGCTTTTATCAAAAGTCCATCCTTACATTTTGTCTCCAATGACGATTCGCTAGTATTCATTTTCGATGAATCTCTGAAAAATTATCTTGTCTCCCCAAATTATTGCATCCGTTTGCGAAACTTAACCGCGAACCATCGACAAGTATTAAAGTACCACTGACAAAGGTAGATGGCCTTTATATAAATTTTCAAATGATTCTAAAAATCAAACAAACGCTCCTGCATGCACCTTTCAACGTCCCTGCACAACACACTCAAAAATGGCAATTCTCTAAAACGAAGAACGTATCAATTGCCGACATAAAAATATTTTTCTTATCATCGTTTACCACTGACGTAACGGTTAGCATGGAATGCGTCAACGGATGCACTGACATAATCGCGTTTTTTGAAAATGATAACGTCCAACACAATAAAATTTTTTGTTCTTTAGACAATGCGAAAAAATTTGTGACATATATCATTTTGAAACATCCGAGATGAACCGAATGATAATTTTTGCGTCGCATTGCACACGATGAAACTGAACGTATCAAAACTTTATGAATGATATCTCAAAACGAATTCATAATTTAAGCTATGAAACGCGATCTCCACATTCACGCATCTTTTATCACACAAATTAAGATCCGTCTATGGTCCAGACTATTTAATTTGACATCAGCCGTCAAAAAACAAGGATTGCTTATGTGCAACGCTGTCAACTAATGAAGAAGATAATACCTATAACGATTTAAGACTTCATGCATATTGTAAATCTGTGCCTAACTTCCCGTGAATTTGACTGACTTATTGAAAGCAGTATAACGAATCCTCAGCATAATTTTTGATGCTGAAAATACAACGACCAGCCTTATCCAGAACTCGCTCCTTGAAGCAGCGCTCGACAAGAAACCAAAAGTGCAAGAGGAGAAAGCAACTAAAACGTGCAGCACTATAAAATGTAACGAAGATTTAAAATAGGTTGAACTATGCTATTGAGTAAATAAGATCCGTCACTATTTAAACACATAACATTCAGAATATTCATTACATGAATAACGAATCGTTTTATTTACTCATCAAACACAATTCTTAATCATCCTTAAATCAATACGCTAATTCATTGAACGAATCGATCAGGATTTATTTCAGCTCATTTTCATCCAATCCACGTTCACATCTATTAATCCTTTCAGATTACCTAGCGGATATTCTTAATTATTTATGAGCTATCTTAAGAAGGAACTTATTCAGTTTCTTGTGTGCATAAACAATCAGAATTGATTTGAACCTCTATATTAGTTGCGCTTCATTGATCGCAGCAGAATCAGAGCTATCGACACACTCAGACTATAGAAAAGACCGAATCCCACAGTGGCAATCTCGTTAAGAAATGAACACAGTGAATGCAGAAGTTTTTATGATTCACGATGTAAGAAGAATTTGGAATGTAGCATTTAAAAGGTTTTGTAAAACCGTATCGAAATATTTCAATGGATGAAAAACATGATGACTGCAAAAAATCAATAGAACAATGAGGAGAACGGTGAAATGAAATGAAAACAGAACGAACGAAACGTATTACCACTTGTGCATGGCTATTCATTTGGTTGAGCACGATTTTTAGCACATACTCGAACAATACATCTCAAAAATCAGCAATTTATTTAATGATTTTTAGACTTGAGTCGCCTGATACTAGTGCGATACTACTTGAATTGAGTTCGTTCAAGACCAAACGATTCTGTTACAAAGAAGTAATAAATTCACAGCTGAGGGACACTAGGAGGCAAGAAATGCTGCCGAGAGCATTTAATATGATGTATGAGAAGAAATTTGCAGGAAGGATAATTGCACGGAAAAATGAGTAACATAAAATTAGTTATTTATGAGAAATTTTAAATGGAAATGCGAAGAAAAATATCACCTCTGAGATGATCGTAATTATAACTTAAAAGGGTAAAAATTTCTACTGCAACAATAATTTCAACTCGTGAAAGCCCTATGAAATTACTTCAGAAAAAAATGGAATTGGTTCTTAACAAATATCTTACTTTTTAGGTGATATGCGAAAACATGGACTACTCACGAATTCTTTTCATTGAACGAGAACATGGAAATAAATTGTACCATTTAATTGGTAAATTGTACCATTTGGACCATTTAAATGGTCCAAACTAGGATATTTTAATCGAGGTTCGAAAGCAGTCGAAATTTCGCAAACGATAGATCAGAAAAATTTGTAGCTGAATATTGTTAAAGCACAATCAAAAACAATTAGAAAAAGAACAGACGATTATACTGCGGTGACACTAACGTTCTTGAAAGGCGTTGAATGGTTTTGATAAGGGTTGAATTATGACTCTTAATTGAAAGGAGGACATTAAAGAGCATGACAGCGATGAAGTTTATGATTGGAATCGTCGCAGAATAGTGTACAACGTGCATTTGGTAAAATGGTAATAGTAACGTCAATCAAAAAAAATGGTAACATCCAAGAAACAGACGTAAATATGAGTTCAATTTTGCCTTATGAATCAGCGAATTCAGGTTTTTGTTGTGACGCACACATGTCGAATGAATGCACAAAAATTGCACAGGTATGCAATAACACTTTACAAACATTCAGCAAAAGGTATTCCAATCACCTAACATACAGACTACGTTTACACTATGCAAATATGCAACGCTTATGAATTGACGATGAGACACAAACACTAAAACATCGATGATGCATTATTTATCCATTTCTCCTTTCCATCGATTATCCCTTTTTATAGCATTCCTTCAATTGGACAACAATTCGTTGCCTATTATGAACGAAATGTTGACGACTACAAATCTATCATGAAAAAGAGACAAATTTCTACTCTCTGACAGAACTTACAGTGCCTGCAAATTGTTGAAAGTACAAAGAAGAAAGCATTTTGATGATTCGAAAAATAGCCTCTGAACGTGTAGTTATCATTACCGGAGACCGAATGCAGCATAGAAATGACATACAACTGATCACAATGTGCGGTAACTATATGAAATTGCAAATCCGCCAGATACGAATAACCTCGACAACGTTACGTCACATCCCACCCTTTCGGTGACACCCACAGTCCTTCTCCAAGACCACACATGACAACATCTCTCATCCACATCCACGATTCTCCTTCTTGCCAACTGTCCCTGATCCTCTCTGAGATCTTCATTTCTTCTCTCCTCATCTATGCATTGATCGCGTACTATTGACACTCTCCCATCAAATCAACTATACGATGTCAGTTGTTTACTATGCAACAATGCATAAACATTATTGTACAACTGGGATTAAATTCTTGGATATTTGAGCATCACTGGATGGTCATACCAGGCAAATGTATCAATCAATCGCATGATGATGCATGAAAAAAACAAAGCGAATAATAACCTTTATGAAAAGCATATGATCTGAAACAGTGGTTCTCATAAGGAGTAATTTCGAGGTGTCGGGGGTTAATTAAGGGGGGTCGGTGAATTAATACCTCTATAAGTTTTAAGTTGCTGAGGTTCACATTTATTCCGCAATGGATGAATCATGTTCTCAAAATGCATGTTTCATTCCAGAAAATCAATTTCTTTCGCGTCACTGAGGAATGCCCGGACTGATTTCCGAATTTCTCCTGGCGTTATCCGTGGAAATAGCAAATTATTGTAAGGGAGTATCTTCTGAAGTCGGTTTTGTAAGGAACTCGCGTGTTGCTGTGTAAACTCAAGGATACAGCTGATTTGAAAATGGTACGCATGATAGCCCTATAGTGGTGCAGTGACTGATAAATATATTGATCAAATGTGTACCGTTTCAAGGTGTAAAGAATTCGTTCAGCTATATGACATACCCACCTCAATTCGGCTATATTTAATGGGCATATGCAAAATCGCTCATCAACACATACACTTTTCCGGAATGATGAGAATCTGCTGAATCCGATTGTACCGAGAAACAATGGTGCTGATGCGCAAACTTGAGAATACAGCTGGTTTGAATATGGTACTCGAGATATTCCAGTAGAAGTGTATCATTGATCACACAACAGAGATCAAATGTTCCGAGTCTGACTGCATTCTAGAATGGCTCAAGTAGTTTCACATATCTATACAAAATCAGTTATATCTCCCAACTAATCAAAATACCTCGACAACATCCATGCTAATCTGAAAGCTCAGAATCTGTTGAATCCGACTATACTAAGAAACAATGGTGTTGCCGGGTAAACTTAAGGATACAGCTAGTTGGAAAATGGTACGCATAACAGCCTTATAGTAGTACAGTGACTGATAAATATGCATACAGTTTAAGGGTGTAAAGAAATCGTTCACTGTGGAGCCATACTGAATGGTCGCACTAAAAAGCGAATGCTCAGTAGAATAACCCCGGAACAGTAGCATCAATTCGATGCGTTTCGTTAACTCAACCTTGAATTTATTATGCTGCATTGCTAAAAAATGGAAATTTTGGCTGAAATACTGTATACTTTTTACGGTTGCAAGATATGCAAGGTAAATTATGATTGGTACAAAAGCAAAATACGATCGGTCAGCATTCATTTACAAAATTTCGTTGATGAAAGGTAATGGCACAAACGAATGGTTGATGCACGCATACATAACCGAAGAATTATTTAATCTTTATCAAGTAGAACAAAATGTTAGGAATATCATACGTAATAAGATAATTAAAACTGTACACATCTGAGATCAATGAAGCTGAAGTAACGTGATACGCTGGTAGTAAGATATTCGATCATCGAATAAATTATCGTATTATTCACTAAATAAATAAATATACAAATAAATACATGAACAATAAATGAATAAAAACAGGAATAAAAAAACAAACAACAATGGCGATAAAGAAATACAATTTTTGGAACCTAATCTTCATGAGTATTTTAATTTACTTGAATTCCTTGTTAATACATCAGTATCTCACAGAAACTTTCATTATTTCTTAAAATAAAGTTTGTTTTTACACTTTTCGAAAATAAAATAGAATTTAGCTATCAGCAAGAGAATTCAAACAAAGAGTATCAAATGAATTAAAATTCTTTACAAAATCACAAATATATACGCAGAATCAACATTAGTGATCTATTCGCAAACATCATTTGCATGCTTTTTTTGTTTACAGGAACTCAATTCACAATTGAATTCTCCGTTCTTCAACGACTACATGCTCGCTCACGAGCAATATTCAAGTGAAAAAATATCAAATATATTTTATGAGTCACAAATGTGTCTTTCATGAAAAAAAGCTAAATATGTTGAAGGTGAATTCACTTCACCAACGAATACAGTTCCATTTTACTTGAAATAGTAATAGGCAATTTAGTGCAAACTCAAACGCACGAAAATATGTTTTGAAGAAGTTTTGAAAATCAAATAAACTCAAACAGCTTGCGTAAGTTATCAGAAAACTTTACGAGCAAACAAAGTTACCGCTTATATTCAACAAAAAACATCGCGAAACAATAGTAAAAGAGAATAGCCATAGAGACGTAGTACCTTAAATCCATCGATCTCATAAGTAATTTTTTCTTTGCTGACTCACCGGAAATAAGGCATTACTGTACAACAATAAATGAACTGATGAGAAAAAGTTTCTGAAAAACCAAAAATACTGTGAGACTAGTCAAAGGGTAACTAATAAGAGTGCATGTAAAAGAAGCTGATGAATCGTTGAAATTATGAACAAATGAATTTTTTAATGCATATAAAACTAAACTCAAGGATGATTGAAAAATTCGGGCAAAAATCGCATCAGAAATGAGACTTTCTATAAAATATTCACAAAAAAACAATTCTTGGGATCGAGGTGAATTTTGAATTTTCTATGATATCGCAGTTTTGATGAATAATATTTTCCGGCAGTAACGAGAAATGGGTAGAATCATTAATGGCTTAATAAGTATTTCTTAGAAAGTGAACAATCTATCAAAAATGTATACTCTTAATGGCAGAACCATCAACTCAACACACCAAGATGGCAAGAATTTGCTAAGCGAATGAACGATGGTTGTAAATCTTCTATCAGCAAACGATAGACGGTCTAATCAGAACAAAATAATTACCACTCTTTGACAAATATAAATTGTACTGAAGCATTTCCTCCGCAACTAAACAGTCTCATTTTCTCAGATCGTATCCCAACGATCCGAAAAGGAGTTCTATCACCAATTGGAAATCTGTAGGATTCATTCGTTAACTTCAAAAAGAGTTTCATAAAATATCAGGTGGATCTGATAAAGTATGCAAGCAAATGGATAACTGCTTCAAGAGGAGGAAACGTTACAATAAACAAGCAGAAAAAAGGAAAACATCAAAACTGTTGACTAGAAACAGAGATCAGCTTTGTACAACTGGAATGGATGACGAAGTACCTTTGGTGCGTTCAGTCGAGGAACCTGAAACGATAGCGGCCAGTGAGCGCACAATCAACTAAAAACATTCATCAATTTCATAATTTCATATCTTCCGAAAGTACTCTAACAACAAACTTTAAAATATCAGTGGTCTTATTCACATTCAATTGTTTTCATCTAAAATCATTTTATTGTTTTGAGTGTTCGGTAAAGATGCATGCGAGGAACATTCGTGCACACACTGCGGCGAAGAGAGGCGGCTGAGAACTAAACGAAGATATTAACAACCGAAAGAATACAAGAGCGTAGAGAAAGAGACGATACGTGCGAAAAGGTTTTGATCAATTTTTCACACATACAACACACATTACCGTACAACACACTTTCAGTGATTAAATAAAAATCTATTCATTAGCTCATTCTTATTTGTGTGGTTCCGTTGTTTGAGCTGATAATCAGATATCTAGTAGTGCAGACTGACTCGCCGATTCGTTTCAACTTTAAATGACCGATTGATTGTTGATCAATAGAAAATGCTAAATATTGATTGGCACAAATCAACAAACAATAACAATTTCACGTAAACAAAGCCAAAATAATGATGATAATAATAGTAATGATAATGACGACGATCGATAATAAATTCAAAATGAAGAATAATTCTCGCATAACTCCAACACATGCACCATACAAAAGAAAGTGATGCGAACTCCTACAAAAGTAACCACTACAGTATCACTGCTAGTGCAATTTCACTGCCATTTGTTTTAGATTGTTTCAGTTTTTGGATATCTTCTCATCTTAATCGATTGAGATGGTTATAATTTTGCTTCGCTACATTTCACTACTATCAATATTACCTATACCTTAACGGGTTATAGATGTTCCTTTGTTTCGTGTAGAAATGCGGAAGGAAGTTTATGAAATCAGCCGTATCCCGAAGAAGGATGTTGACCAAACATCATGGTGTTGTGATATTTTTCTGTATCAACTGAACTGACTACTCAGATTTGGTGGAGGTCATGAAGGGAACATTCTATAACCTGTTTTGGCTAGTGATACTTGCATTAACGAGTGAAGAATTTTTACTTCCGAAATAGGACTTAAAAACGAACGTGGAAGTTGAGTCGTTGAATCACTTATTCGTCTCTTGCAGTTCAACAGGAAGCCAAATGACCACTGTTTTAAGAAGTGACCAACCCTAGCATTGCAGATTAGCCACCGTAAGGATAGAGGTGCTTACTATAGAAATCATTTTATGAATGTAAATAACACACTCCTCCTCAAATAATCATAAAGATGTACAGTTAATGCTTCTAGGTCTTTCTTTACCACTTCACTCAAACGTTTTTTTTCCTAAACAATTCATTTGATAGGTGATTTGAACGAAGCTCGAATATATTCTCAACCGCAGTGATTATTATCTATGATTTTCGATTGATGGCTGTGATACTGCAAATGCAGTGAACCGAGGAACC
>JAPYMA010001867.1:0-42061 GCA_035041965.1 Anisakis pegreffii | reverse complement strand
ATCCAAGATCGTCTAGTGTGGAATAAAGAGGAACACTTTCGTATGGTTTTTTTTTGCTAGCGACGATTCGACGCTTCTCTTACATATTTCCATTGCATTTAGTCATCACATCGCATTTTGGTTGGATGCTTGATGGATGGTGCGATGCCAATCGGATTATTATGTGTTTTTAAGCAATCATACAACAAACGCTTCTTCTTGTTGTTACAAACGCCAACCAAAGAAGAACTGCTTTACAAAAGCGTACAAAAATTTCCCGTGTTTAGATGAGTTTTTGAAAGTTTATTTGTGAATAAACCACAACAAACTTCCTTGCTCCGTTCTCCGTGTGTAATCGCTTTAAAAACAAGATTCGGGTGTTTCGTTTTTTGTATGGAGTTAGTGTGATTTTCGTAGGTAGGGAAATGATGAGCAAGCGAGAATGATCATTTGAAAAAGTTTGCAAAAAGCGACATGCTCAAATATTCACAAAAATTTTTTGTGGTAACGTCGTTTTAGACATTGATATGTTCGATTTATAGTGCTCCACTGCTTCATTGCAAAATCAATTTTGTCAATAACTGGAAGGGAAGTGGAATTTTATAGTGAATATTTGACACGACATTACCTACAACTCGAAAAATATTCACAATGCAACGTATAATGAGTAATCGTTATACATTTGTACTGCATAAGTTATACTTATAGCACTCCTGTTCAAAATGCTGTTCAAAATATGCAGCTTCAAGGTGCTGCTATGAACTCTGTGCTGTAAAATATCATACTAATATTGTACTCTCAAGACGATTCACTGTCAGCAGGATTATGATGCTGCATTAGGAAACATCAGGGAAATGAGATGGTTAGGTTAAAAAAAACCTAAGAGAAGGCTTAATTTTGTTGAAAATTTCCGTTTGAATTGTCAAATGAACAAGCACTACTCGCAAAGATCTCACTCAATATCCTCAGCATTCTATCAATAAATCATCCTCGGTTTCCACAATACTCTGAACATCCTCATTATTTTGGACGTATATTCAATATCCAGATTGTAGATTGTCAATGCTCACCAACTGTGAAAATGGGAAACAAAGGCGAAAAGAATTCAAGCGAAAGTTTGAATGAAACTTTCCAAATCAGTTCATTTTCTTTCGCCTTTCATGCAAATCCATCATCATGTGCGCAAAATAAACGCACGCAAGCGCCAAAGTCCAAATCAGGATACTTAAATAAATCCCTGGAATTACTTCCAGATATCTTTCTATACTACTTCATTATAAGCCTATACATCTCAACATATCACACGGCAGGCATCTGTCGCGATGGAGCGCGAAAGAGAAGCGCGAGAGAGACGATTCTTCGTAAGGGACACCAAAGTGATATGTGAAATCAAACTTTAAATCTGCACTTGAGCTGTATATGTATAAGATGTACACGGATATCATGCACTATCGATTCGGATGATGAAACTTAACTTTCGTATATCTCATTTGGAGGATCTCCTCCTTTTTTGCGTTTGTATGATATGAATGCTTTGTGTTTCGATATATAATACAGTGTTAATACAAAAAATAAACGCCGCCGAAATGGTGCGTCGGCCGAGAACTCGAAAAGCTCCTCATAAAAGTCGTTATCGTCAAATTTTTTTCATTGTCAGCACGCATCTTCACCACTTGTCTCGTCCTCATTCTTGGCAGCACACACGACGCCGAATCCACCTTCCTTCGATCCACTTTGATCCGACTGTTTAGTTGATGATGAATCAACGGTTGCAAGATGTTTATTGTTGACGTCAGTCGTTGTTTGCTTCGCAAGACAACCAGCACGGAATACCGACATGAAGTGATCTGGGCATAGTCGCTCGCAGCCTTGAATTTTGCTTCGAAGCATTCTCTCCTGCCCTGCATGTTCCCGGAATAATCCTCACACATGCACATGCAAACACTGTCAGTGCCCGGTATCATTTCGATAGTCATCCCGTCCACGAGAGGCCTGTTCGCACACACTTTCAGTAACTGTTCACTTTGTCTCATCCCAACACGGCATTTCCTTGTCCTTTCGTTTGAACAGTATCTTATAATATCACCAACACCACGCTCTTTACACTCGGAAGTGTCCTCAACGAAACGACGACAAAACTTCGCACGTGCTTTAAATAAAACCTTCATAAACCCACGTATATATATATATATATATATATATATCTCAAGATATCCTCGCATACCTCGAGATATTCCCGTAGATCTCCGGATATCCGTGCAAATTTCTCAACATATCCCTGATAGTTCTCGGAATCTCCTCCCTATCACAAGATATTCCCTACATATCTCAAGATATCCTCCTAGATCCCAGCATATGCCTATATATCCCAGGATATCCTCCTATATGCCAAAATATCTCAATATATTTCCCCACATTTGTTGCGACTAGCGCGCGCGAAAAGATAGCATAAAATGATGATAGTACTCAAAGATAGTACTTAAGTCAAATAGAAATGATTGAGCAATGGGCCGATAGTATATTGGTGTAACGATGCTGGACTTTGAGGATCTGATCTGTTCAGAAAGCGTGAGTTCGATTCGATTCAGAAAGCGTCGGTGCAAAATCTTTGACAAAAGTTTGATCTCATTAAAGAGATAAACAAAAGAATATCTCATTTGAAGAGATATTCAAAAAGGGCTCAGTTTCGACATGGGGGCCCAGCCCTCATGTCTCGAAATATCCCCTACGCACCTCAAGACATCACTCTACGTATCTTCTTCCCTCGTTTCCATTCTTTATGATCTGACACATTCCATTGTTGAAGAGTGACGAAAACGAAGCTCAATGAAGAGAGAAATTACCACGAAAACCGAAAACAATTTCAGGAATTTTCAACAAAATAAAACTTCCGATAGCATCAACTATCGCTGCTACTTCACGAAGAAAAGAATATTAGGCATATTTCAACGGTTCCATTTGAATATTCATCGCAGCTCTCGCACTACCGCACAAGATTTTTCCAGAATATCGCTTAATAAAATCACCTGTCTAAGGGCATTAGCACAGTCTCACCTGTTCGAACCGCGAAACTGAGTTTACCTTCATCCAATCAAGTCGAATTTCCAAATGGCAGCTGTTTAGAAGTGTTAAAATCATTTATGAATTCGTTATCAAGTTATCAAATTGAGCACTACATTTAAGAATAAAAATGTAGCAATGCGATTGCATGACTGCATGACTCCGAGAACAATTTTGTCGAAAGAATTGACGAAACCTTACGGAATAGCTTTTTGTCCGGCTTAAATTGTCCGTTAGGCAAACTGTCCGTTAGGCAATGTGTCATTATGCAAACTGTCGTTAGGCAAAATGTCTTCAGGCAGATTGACCGGCCACGCATTGAAAACAAATCCATCTGATTACGTGCTGATGAGAATATGGACGAATCAAATCGAATAGGATTCTAGACGACGAATTCTAAAGGAATCCACGGATGTGCTCTCCCCCCCCCACCCCTCACACGTTTACTTAAAAATGGGATGAAAAAATTGAAGCTTATTGTTCATTCCATAAAATTGATTCCAAACATATTCGTCCAAAAATTGAAATTTGTGCGATGTGCGACAAGAATCGCAAATTTAAAATTGAGTATCGTGAATTTGAGAGATTGGTGAATCGTGAATTTAAATTTGAAAACATGGTGAATTTAAATTTTTTAATTCACAGAAATTTAAGTACGAATATTTTGAAATCTTCATGAAGTTGCAAAAATTTTCAGTGGAATCTGAATTAATTAAAAACTGGGAGAGTTGCGTCATTATTCATCTTTGTTATCAATTACTTACAATTACTTTGTTATCAATTATCATGAGAACTTACTACAATCCTGAGAGTAATTTTTAGCGATCAATCGGTATTTTGCCACATTCTGCGACTCACAACGGTCTGTTCCTATTTCATCCCTCTTCCATTTTCAGGAATACAGCCGAACAATTTCAAAAATTAATAAACCTGAGTAAATGCATAGTAATCAGTCTATCAAACACTATGCTCGTCATATCAGTAACCGAAACTAGAATTTCTTGAAGACAGCAGCAGATGATTTGCAACGCTGTTATCGCTAGCTGCAAGGAGAGAAGAGTACCAACGAAGGAAGAATGTGATATTTGTGATATCGGTCATAACAGAGAGGCATAAACTCGTAACGGGTTTCCCCGTGTGAGTTCGATTCTCATCCTGATCGCCCCAGTTGTTGTAGAGTCCAGAGTAATATTAGACGTTTATTAAAACCAACTAATAGACGATACAAGGAAGATTACACGGAATCAATTCTACTACAAAACGCTCTGCTTATATACAGTTGTTGCTTATGTACCGATAAAACATTTAGATCAATACAACGAATATCACAATTCATATCTGATCACACAGATCATATCACAACAAATTGCTGTTGGATTTTTTGCTGATTAAATTAATTGATAGATGAATAAAATATCTAAAACATTTCAAAAAAAAGACACGAGGAACACAGCAATACAGAACAGTTCACTGAAACTGTGCAACAGAAGCAGTAATCACCGCATTATTAATACCAAAATGACTGCACTGAGCACAACGCCTTCAGATTCAAACACGTCTCTCATTTCAATAGATTCATCTCCAACCTGCACCACTTTACTAGTTCCAACTCCGCTACTTAACATTCTTTAGTCTCACGTTTAGGCTTACATGCTCACCGTTGTTGCATAAAAATTCGCTGTTTTCTCTTGAGGCTTTGCACGCTTTGCACTTTTTTTATCTTTTTTCTCTAATTTTCTCATTCTCCTTCTCTTTTTCTCTGGCCATCATCCGACGCAAATGACGTACACACTTCGAACAAAATGGCTCGATTTAAATGCCTCATATCATCAAATTTTCCATATTAATTGCATGAAATAAACAAATAGATGATGACAAATAATGAGCCAAAAAAGGAGAAATTATTGGTTATTGTACCGAGAAAACGATTCAAAACCAAATTCTATCTTATGAGATCACATTTAACTCTGTAAATAAATGCCATTTCTGCGTACTTAGTATATGCGCATATGTAGTCGTGGATACACCTGTACACCTAAGCACCTTTAATAGAAGGCATAAATTCATAGCTGTAGCCATAAGCATCAGCCATGCGAATCATAAATCCATGCATATAGAGCTACGCCTAATCGAAGGCCACGTCGAGAGTGCATATTGTATCATATGTAGATAAGTAGGTAGTAGGTAGATAGATAGGTATCTAGCGAAGACTTGCTTGGCTTTTAGACGTTTCATTCATTCTTAGACTATATCCCATTTAACACATGCGTTTATGCACGTACCTCCTTCAATTCATACCCAACTGACTGACTCTTATCACTTTGCTCTCATGCATTCCCTTATGTCCAATAAATTTCCTCTTCGAGGATCTTATATATCTGCATATATCAGCCCACACGTCTACAAATACCCTGATATACGTGTGCATGCGTGTAAATCCCCAAAACCTTTTGGGCATCCTCGGATATCCCCATCGAAAGATGCGGGGGCATTTCACAGGTTGAAATGAACATCAGTTGTATCGCACCACTCAAATACCACCAAATCAGCCGACCGAAATATAAGAAACTAAGAATCGAAACAAATTGACGAAAGCCATTTTCTAATCTACCATGACGCAGTGAAAGATTATCAAAAGAAGATAATAGGGTCAAAAGTGAACAGTGTGCACAGAGCCCGATGTTATCAGTGGAATCGCAATATAACAGTGATGGTAAGCAATCGACGTCTAATCGACGCGATTCGAGAATTCCAGTTAAAATTCTGATATTCAGATTTTGAATTCGAATGATTCGGTCAGAGTCCGACTTTGTGGACTACTAAAATCTGGTCGAACACCGAATTTCAGAATTTGGTCGAATGGATGACGATTCAATTGTATTCTAGTCGATCCAAAAAATTTCTCTCGGTTATGTCATCACCACTATCGAATAATTCATGAATAAAATCGGTTCTCACATGCACTATGCTCAGAAAGATTTTCGAAAAAAAAATCGATAGCACTTTTTGTCTAAATGCGCAATGGAACGATTTTAATTAAGGGAATCTGCGGAATGCGATAGTGGAATCGTGAGAAAAGGCGCAAAAAATTCTCACGACAACTCAAAAAAAGTTCACCAACTCGCCAACATTCATCACTACTGAACAATTACTGCATGAGAGAAGAACAACAGAGTGAATGCATGAGAAAACATTACCGCAATACACTCACTCATCATGCAAATGCGTGATATTGTCGTAAAGAGTGATGAATTACGCGATCAATCCATCCAATATCCAAACAAAAAATTCGCATGGCAACATCACGAAATCACATGAGAATTTCACATGATACAGAATTTTTCATTAGGGGAAATTTTTTCATCATATTTATTGAGCATTCTAAATATTTTATCAACTTTTCCATCGTATCTGCGTATGGACTAATAGTAAGTTACAAAAAAAAACACTGCTTTTCCTGAATATTGCTCTATATTTTTCCATCACACCTCTGAAATCTAGTATGCAGGATCCAGGAACCGGGATTCCGGATTGCAGATGAACATTCATTAAACAATAATGACAGGACTAGAATCCAGAGAATGAGGCTTTTCCTGGTCAATTAGCATTAAGCAATGCATCTCATATCATATGTGATCATTTATCCGGTCATACTGATCTGACCATGCTGAACGACGCATCGAGCATTACGAGCAAATACTCAAGTGGGCCACCAATGAATGGATTTATCAAACTCCTCGCAAAAAATACGATAAAAGCTCACCTTTACATTCACTCCGCTTGATCAACAAAATACAGTCGAGCGGAGTTAACGATGCAAATATGCCCAAGAAATAGCAGCAGCAGCAGTTCGAGAAGATAACAGTATAATATAATGTGAACGAGGAAATTTACAGGTGGCATAGAATGCGCGAGATGTACAGTGTAAAATTCAGTTGAATTCAATTTCAGGTTTGCAGCAAACCGAAATTCTAGCAAAACAATGCTCTACAAACACTCAAAATTTGAAGTTGCATTCGTTAAGAATCATATAACAACAATAGCAGCGATTCGTGAAATTTGTTCGGGTATTTTCGCAAAAATTCAGGCCAGAATTTCAGTTGAGAAGCCAAAAAGGGACACTTTTAGACGAGATTGGCGGCGCAAATCTACGGACTATGACAGATTCTGGCACTGACTTGAGAAGGCACATTCAGTGAAGTGTTCACATAAACTAAATATGATTTTGGACGAATCCATTAGGATTTATGTGCGAGATTCGTTCGTTTCTTGGCAAGAGGAGGAGGAGGAGGAGGAGAAGGAGGTACTTCCAAGCGTTGGCTGAATAAAATCGGCTGACATTTTAAGCGCGCTCGAATAAACGTCCAATAAAAGCATCATACAGTTGAGTCAGTCAGTTGGCTTTGAAAAATCGCAAATATTTATCCGCAAATTGCGTCCATTCAATCATGCGAACAAAGCTGCTGCTGCTGCTCAAGTGAATCACCCATTTCGCGATGCATCGCAAATCTTAATGCTTGATTGAAGCCGCGCAATTCAATCCACTGATAAAAGCCGAGACAAGAGGAGATCAGATCAGAACTGATCACTTGCATACGTGGTGATTTGAATGACTGTTTCCGTTTGTGACTGCATTTTTGCACACTTGCATTACTGTACGTGTTAATGTATTTCCCATTTGTACATTACAAGATGAAACGAATTGCATCAAGAATGAACGAAGATTAGGAGAACAATTGTGGTGATACTGATGATGAAACATCATAGTGATATACTGATAAGGTGAGTAGAATTTCAGTTCAGAAGCCGAAAGTGGGACACTTTTAGACGAGATTGACGCAAATCCATCGACTATGACAGACTCTGGCACTGGCTTGAGAAGGCACATTCAATGAAGTGTTCACATAAAGCAGTATTATCAAAAGATGATTATCAAAACCGAGTAATTCATAGTAATAATTTTAATAATGTTAATAATAAATGAAACAATGAAAACTAATTCCAAAAAAAAATGGAAAAAACTCGTAAAAGAAACGAATGACGCATGAAAACTTGCCTTGAGTCTATAGGAAATCGAACGTATCGATGATTTCAGTTCAACTGCACACATATTACTTTCATCCGTTCTCATTTCATTTTATACGTTAGCCGGTTTTATCTCAATGAGTTGCCATCGAAATTTCTCTTCACCGCGTCACAGATAGAAATTCTTTTCGCTTCTCGCTCACACAAACAGAGCCTCCAGCCACAGTTTCGAATTTGGAATTCAGAATTGCGCAGTGCAAAATTCAGAATTCAGCTGAGACTATTCGTTGTGGTCATTTCGCCGTCTCAATACATGACGAAAATACGCCGGATAATTATGCAAAATTAAATGTTGAACTTTAGAAATGAAGATTCTTCAAAGATACTTCTACTCAGAAAGCTCCAACAGGCTTTCTCTGTTCGTAAATCAGCAGCATAACGGAATCCAGGGCAATAGGCATCACACATCAGACCCTTGTGAGATTCGCTTTTGCTGGCCCAATTGAGTAGACGACTGAATGATATTTAGGTCGTATATGAGCACATTGCTCAGTGTTGTATGTTGAAAAGCCAGAATCAGCAATTGTACACTCGGAACGCTTATATGATCACGTTTGAGGTTATACCTTGAACATTCAGACTAGTTTCCTGAAAAATTGTCGTCGCTAAATTTGGGATATAAATGAATTTTCAGACGAATATCTTCACTAGAATGTGCTGAATCTTGTAGCGTGAAGCTGTTTTAGTCCAGTCGCACCATAAATAAATTCGTTGAGAAATACAGCCGAGAGAGACGCCAAAACACATTCATCCCGATTGATCCACATCCGAAAACTTCACTAGCCACTGGTCATCATGTCGAATCCGCTGGAAGATATGTGGAATCCACTCTAGTTTCTTGGATTTGTTCAGTTTCGATGTATGGAGATTTCGAATTTTTACGGATGTCCCGTCCAAGACCACGAAGAATCAATCCTCAAACAAATAACAAGAAACTATTTCAGCATTGCATCACATTCGACAGCGATACAGTGGCTGCTATCAGATGGAATTCGTTTCTGACAAAGCGGCAAAGCAGTTAACACCACACCATTCGGTGTTTATTTGCAAGAACACTGGACGATATTGTAGAAATACAAAGGATAATACAAGACATACACTCGAGACGCCAGAATAAAGCATCAACATATAAAATGATCATACAACAGCGCATACAATACAGTCTTCGTTATATCCTATATCATAGATATCTTATAGCAAAAGATATCTTAGTAACATAAGATTATAACGCAACATTTCTTTTTTTGTTATCGTTACTTGTGCATCGAGTGATTGTTTTGTAAATCGCAGTTAGCGATCGGCGGAACATTTATTTTATTAGGTTTATGATTATTTGTTGGATTGATATTTGGCTACGATTAATTATATGCAAAGTGTTCACGGCAACTAATTAATTAATTACTCGGTTGTGTTCGGTTGGCCTGTTCGCCTATCCAGCCAGCGGGGTGACGGCGTAAATTGAGGCTAAAACAATGTGCACGGAAACACTGCGAGCATTGTGGCCAGCAACTTTACAAACGTTTGATAGCCTGCTGCTTGCCAATCCAGGTAATTCAAATACATATCTTATATCGTCATACAATATGTATCATATCTTATAGAAAGACAGTTAATGTACACAGCAAAAGATTGATTCATCGATCACTTTTGTCCTTCTGACGAATCGTATCGTTTGCGCTCTGTTGCAAAAACACCAAAGTGTAACCAAAACGTATGAGACGAATGCAGAGAGATGCAAATGACAATGAGTAATGGAGAAAAATTTCATGATTCCAGATCAAAATGCTACAAAAGTGATCAAAACGTCGTGGAAATAGTGACAAAATGATCATTGAAATGATTGATTCGAATGTGATCGATTGAATTGCCTATGATAGTATTGCTTATGATAGCAGCGTTTTGATCTTCTCCATTTATCAGAGTGAGTTCTCTAAATTGTGTTAGTGGAACAGTCAAATCTAGATTAACTGATCAGTTTTTTGAGATCATCAATGGGAAATATCAAATGATCAAACGAGAGCAGAATTGTAATCAACTGAATTGTTGCAGAGGAATTGAATGGAGGGATGGTATGGGAATCAGATCATCGGGGAGTGGGTGCAAGGAAATGAGAATCTGTCGGTAATTTAATGAGACGATGACTTAATTAAACGATTTTTTCATTGCTTCAACACATGAGACGCATACAACGAAAGTTGCTTGGACATCGAGTGGTTGTTTTGTCAATGGCAGTGAGCGATCGGCAGAATATTTATTTTATTAGAGTAATGATTATTTATTGGATTGGTATTTGACTACGTTTAATTATGCAAAGTATTCACGGCAACTAATTAATTACTCGATTGTATTCGGTTGGCCTGCTCGCCTAGCCAGCGGGTGGCGTAGATTGAGGCTAAAACAATGCGCACGGAAACATTGCGAGCATTGTGGCCAGCAACGTTATCAACGTTTGATAGCCCGGCCAATCCAGGTAATGTAATAAAAGTGATTACAATATTATAAACTACCAAATATACAATTACTTTGTTCAATTACTTTGCTAAACGCAGCTTTATGAACAACATTTCAATGATTTTATTGAGAGCAATCAAATGAATTTTATGTTCAGAACTACTATTGTTATCAGTTACGAGCGATGAAATAATCCGATCTCATCATTAAATTCATTTCAAGCTTATTTGAGGGCATTATTCTTCGAATGTATTGAAGTAATTTTTTTTTTGAAAATATTATGCATGCACCTGTCCGTTAGAGTGCCAAACGCAGCTGGACTTATATCAGGTGAGACGGAAGCTGAAGGGTCTCATTCTTCAAGCAAACAGAATTGAATTAGGGAACACGGTCAGGGATTCGGGAAATTCAGATAGGATTACCTCTGTGAGTGGCATTTTATAGATTTCACTTGTAGCCAACTGGGATGGAGCTTATCCACTAGAAATACAATTGCAAATATTACAATTCATATCGGTAGAACTAATAAATTCTATGGTGATATGGTGATGCCTTTTGATAGATACTAATGAATGAATAAATCAGGAATAGAAGAGTTTAGCCGGAACCCGAAACATTGCGCTCTGGTTGATTGGGATTTCGGGATATACTGGGATATATTGGGATCTATCGGTGGATAAAAGCCATCATTTCAAGAACTTGTCTGCATGAACAGCTGCATGAATCGGTTAGCTGGCCACAGCCAGCGCTGGATTGAATCGAAAGCAGCAGTATCCATGAAAACAACAGCAGCTTAGACTGGGCTTAGCTAAATCGCTTAGGAACCAAATGGAATATATCGTCGTTAACAGGAATCTAACTTTGATGTGCTCGTAGAGCGGGTTTATCCACGTTGTTTGTCTATCACCAAGGAGTCCGTCGATAGCTGCACTATGAAATTCGTCTAGACTCTAGAGTCTGGTGAATCTCACGAATATCATTCGCATCAAGTTGCACTGAAAATCCATTTAAGCAATCCATTCTCAATCGTAATGTCTACCATATTCCATTTACTAGTATTATTCTCATCATTTAATTATAAATATTAAATTATTATTCCATTATCTTACCTAATTATAATAAGAATTATTATGATTGCTGTAGTTATTTTCTTACAATTATTTATAATATCACAACAAGATTAAATCTATATCAGTGTATGACTTGGGGATAAACTGAACAGATCAGGGCATCATTTTATAAACTTAGCAGATCATTTTATCGTAATTATTGCATATTATTATTGTTATTGTCATGTTATAGTTATTGTTACTATCACAAATATTATTATCACAAAGATATTATCCTAATTCAATAGCATTATCTATCATGTGGATGAATCGAACAACTCAAGAGAGATCGGATATCTAAGCAGCATTATATAGGATATATAAGGAGCTGACATACATCTTCAAATTAACCGTTACATGATGCTATTTTTGTGGTATGGGCAATTACGCCTAATGCAATAAATCGAACGGAATCGAGATGAAAATGAAATACGCCAAATAAAATACGAATAAATAAAGTAATCGTGTAATACACATTAAAGGTTATGACCAACTCTGCATTAGATATATTCAGTTAGCGTTCGTTTGTGAAAACATCGAAGCAAGTGATCTTTAATATAAAACAGCGATAACCACGAAGTCACAATACACTTTCAATGATAATTTTGCATTTAGTAACATGAAGAATAAACAATGAAAACAACATTCTGCAATGGCAACAATAAATAAAACTTGTAAATTCCATCCTCTGCGCACTATAGAAATGGTCTAGAATTTTACCATGGAATGGAAATACTCAATATATACTTAAGTCGTCGATGGCTTATTTAAGGTGATGACAACTGACCCTTAGATTGACCGCAACAAGTAATGTATCGGATAGATCACAGCACATTCTCATCATAATGATTGACTATTCATTAACAAGGAAATTACAAATCCCTTTATATCTCCACTGCTCCCTTCGTTGAGCTTAGCACGCATTTGGGGCTTAGCCTAGGTTTTTGAACTTGATCATGGGACCTTCAAGTTTGCTGGCTTAGTGGTCTGGTGTGGTGTGGGGAGCATTCGTCTAGATTCAATATTAATTTTGCAATGTGCAATAAATTTGTTGGCTAAATCAATTCGGATAAGTGATTCACATCCACTCGTGACACGTAATCGTCTTGAGTGAGGAGTGTTTCAATGCGCTGAGTTTTGGGATTGCAGACAAATTAAGCGAATGCGCAATGAAATGGCTTTAGAGTTGGATGGAATTCATCAGATGAACAACATAAAACTAATTAAATAAGATACATCTAGCCGCATACTTTCATAAAATGAATTATACTGGTGATAACACAAAGGCATAAACTCGTAATGAGTTGGATTTGCTGATTAAATGAATAAATAAATAAATATATTATACCAGTTACCAATCCTAATATTAATTTTTGATATGTACCAAAACACAGCGACAGTTGTAAATAAGGTTATGAGGCTGGGTTGGGGTGGGGATCAATAAAAGTATAGATGAAAGGGGGTAGGAAAGGGTGAGGGGATGATGAGGCTTCAAAAATCTCAGTTCTCGATTGACAATGAATGTATTTTCGTTACTACCCCCGGCGGAATTCCAAAATTTCAACCCAAAATCGACAAAATCATTGCACTCTAGCGGAATCGACCTTGCACCAGTCATGCTTAAAATTCTTAGCGCAAAAAGGATACCAATACACTAACATTCCACCTTGTCCAATGCTTCAATTTCATATATTTATTAAAACATATGCATAATATTATAGATAAACAGAACTGTTGCAGTATCAAAATGAGCCAAACCGATGGAATAACACAGCAGATGAAGAATTCATTTATTATACTTCATCCATATCTATTTCCTATTATTATATCTTGAATATATCCAGATATTTGAGGATATCAAGGGATATTTAGGTGGATATTAAATGATATCACTTCTAAAGTCCAGTGCATATATTTATGTATGGATGTCAGCTTTATCCATGTAAAGATCCATCGAGAACTGCTGACCATACGAATTAGCTCAATAAGGCGTTGAGATATGAAGTAAGGGATATAGTATATCCAAGTAGATGAGAAATATCCAAGCGATTGACTATGACTTCAATTGAAGTAAATGATGAATAAATAAATAAAGAATAGATTAAGCTTAAGACCAACCAGCCAGCCTCTTTCAGTCATTATTTGGAGATAAGTGAAAGCAGCGCGTCCTTGCCTTCATCTGCACATAAATCTATATGAACTTATCGTTATCCTTTTATATCCTTAAATATATCCATCCCTCTCTCAATGTATGTTGGTGTCTGTCTCTCTCCTGGCTATATCTTTCTATAGGCAGATATTCTCTTGTTTTTGCATCATATCAATCCACTTCAGTTTATCGATGAAATGAGATTTCATAAAGCCATCTTGAAGAGATATCCAAACGATATCCGTAGCATTTCAATGACAGTCTACCTCTGAAATTAGTTTCCAGCACTGCTGCCAACCTTTCTTAAGTGAATAAGCCTTCGAAAAAAATCTTATGATGATACGACTGTCATTTCAGGCGACATTACTCCATCAAAAACTGAAATGTCGATTCAAAAAATCTATCTGCCCTTTTAGCGATTTTCAAAGCAATAAAACAATGTCACTCAGATAACGGCGTTAGAAAGCCCTTTCATCTGCAAATAGTGCAAATGTATTGCGTCAAAGACCAAATTTTAGGGTGATTTTTTGATGAAAACTTGAGAAATTATATTCAGTGAAGAATTTTGGTCATAAGACGGGTTTATCACAAAATTTCGACAGCTAGGCTTCTGGCCTAATCTTCAGACTAAGTCTAATGTAAGCTTGAACCCTAATCGTAGAACCTATGCGGAATGTGATCTTACGATCAGGATCTTGATCAAGTGATCAGTGATCATATAAAGAGGTGATTAGAATCTGGTGAATAGTTCTGAAAATGTTGAGAAACCTTCAGGAAAATGCGATATATTGATTCCATTTCAACGACTCCGTCAATTTTATTCTCATTGTGAGCCAATGAAGTTAATTTTTAATTCAGCTCCACTTGGTAGATTTCTGGATCGAATGGCTGCTTCGAATTGAAAAATTAGTTGTTCCCGGAAGAAATTTCGCATAATATCATAACTTGGACTACCTGGATTGGTCAGGCTATCAAACGTTTATAACGTTGTTGGCCACAATGCTCGCGTTTCCGTGCACATTGTTTTAGTCCCAATTTACGCCACCCCGCTGGCTAGGCGAGCAGGCCAACCGAATACAATCGAGTAATTAATTAGTTGCCGTGAATACTTTGCATAATTAATCGCAGCTAAATATCAATCCAATAAATAATCATAGCTCTAATAAAATATGCATTCCACTGAACACTTACAGCGATCGACAAAACAACCACTCGATGCCCCCCTGTGACAATAGCAATATCATTTCGTAATTAAATGAAGTGAAATTTGCTCATTCGCAATTTTTCAAGCAAACAATGTTTCTTAAAGATTTGTCTTTTCTGTTGTTATTCCCTCAACTCGGTTCAATTCTAACCGGTTTGCCCATGAGAATTTCCTCATCTCCTCTTTTTTTTTGTTGAAAACTCTTTGTTCGCAATACCATTTTTGAACATTTTCGGTAATTTTTAAGTGAAAATAACAAAATAGTTGGAATAACTGAAACTGTTTCGCATACAAATCATCTCTAACAGAGATCTATTCCAAGAAAATACCTATTTTTCAGTCTAACTTCATATCGTCTGCTCTCCTGAAAACGCCGAAAAACCCGTAAGGAGAAAACAATAACTCCGAACGGCGTTCATTGAAAAAATCCCATAGACTTTGAAAAATTCTCAAGGTGAAATTGAGAAAAATTGTACGAAAAGTGAAAAATCAAGTGAAATAAAACAAACAAAATGGTTCTACCTTATATGAACAGTTATGAGGCAATAGTGAGTGCTGTTGAAACATGTTCATAGATTATAGTTTCTCATGTTAATTTTTCGAATACAATATTTTCTCATATCAATTTTTACTAACTAATTTTCCATTTTCCAGTGGATTTTTTTCAAATTTTACCGCTTTGTGTTTCTAATTTTCCAATTTCACAGTATCTAATTGTTATCGATTACCGTTTCTTTATCATGTGCCCTCATTTATACCGTTATCAAAAACGTTACCAATATTGTTTTCATCGACCCTATCAGCACGCGCGTCAGCACTTTCTGATCATTTACCCGCATCAAAACTTCCCGTATCAAACGTAGCTAAATGTCATTTATTTTTTTAAAATTAAATTTCTGGTCAACAAAGAAATAAACCTTGCCCAAAGGCTGGGAAGGGTTAGCACAGGCAGCCCAGAAGTACCACAGTCAAAACTACCGGGAAGAGTTCATCTGGTCCAACCCCGTGGATCATACTTTCAGCTAAAAGCGCGGAGAGTGGACGCGCACACAATGCCATACCGTACAGCTGTGCGATAGTTTCACCCTGCACAAGCGATTAGACATCACTATTAAGCTGAAATCGACGTCTCTCTAATGTGCTTAGATTTCAGTTGACCTGGTTCAGTTGTTTGCTTCCCCTCTTATTGCTACCAATTTGCATTTCTGCCTTCATCAATACCGCACCACTGAACAATTTGGCATTCTGGTTCGCATTCTTTGGCATCATCTGTTGCGTCTGTCATTATGCAGCACGAAAACGCAACAATCGCTGCCTTTTGATACCATTCTTTATGTTCAAGGTCAGTTTGTTTCCCATTCGAATAGATTTCTATTGCTTCATTGAATTTCTGGTCGACTTTATCAAATTTACTCGATCAAATTTACCCGAATTTACCCGTTTTTGCTCATATTTGAGTTAGAATTCTGCAGAAATATACTCGTTTCGTCGTATTCTCAACGAGAAATTGAACGATGATCCAAGTCTTGCTGAGGCTTATTTTCGTTGCAATTTTTGACAAGATATAATACGATATATGTTATGATACGTATTGATACGATACGTTTGATGTTTATCTTGTACCTATGCAGATGTCCACGTAGGCTACACATAAACCTCATGAACTTGCCCAAAGGCTGGAAGGGGTTAGCGCAGACAGCCCAGAAGTACCTCAGTCAAAACTACTGGGAAGGGTTCACCTGGTCCAACCCCGTGGATCACACTTTCACCTAAAACCACGGAAAGTGGACGCGCAGACAATGCCATACCGTATAGCTGTCCAATAAGTTCACCCTAAACAAGCGATTTGAATTCACTATGCGACACGCTCAAATATTGACCAATAGAAACGCTCGCTCGGATATACGGTATCTGAGCACCAGTTGACTTTAACCAATCAGCATCGTTGCTGATTTTTTTTGAGTCAAGAAGCGGGAAATTTTTCGTTCTCAATCAAATTTTCCGAGAAACTTTCGGGTTCGATGATAAATTCCTGAAAATTTTCTAATTTTCAGTTCGTTTTCTTGATGGCACTAGCAGCGTTGCATTTCACTGTACTATGTCAAACATTGATTCCACCAACCATATCACATCTGCTCAGTTACGATCAAATTGCTCTCGCATATCTAAAGTTCAGTAAGTGATCAACTATTCAATTCGATCCCTATCAACAACTCTTGTTCCCATCAGTCCTATCATTGCAGTTATCACGACTTCGTTATCACAATCACGATATCATGTCGTTGTTTTCGTTCCATTATCTCAGGTTATATCACCAAATTATAACACTTGATCTGTATTATATCGTACATATTATCAATATCCTTACAAATATTACTATTATATTACTTTATTTCCTCTTTCTCGTTAAAATCTTATCAGTACATAAAGCGTAGTCTTAACCGAGCATGTTCACACATCTCCAAGGGTGTGCGATGGTATTGCAGGGGGTGCGAGATAAGATCTTATTTCTTGTCGATTATCTGGTCAAGGACTAATTTCAATGCCTACATGTGGATGAAATAAGCCAGGATGGACTTAAACCCTTATAGTTTTGAAAGGCTAGAACGTAATTCAGTGTTAATCTACGCTACAAACACATACCGCAGTGGATGAGAGATCCAGAGTGGATGTTGTGAGGGATACAAGGATATTTTAACTGTTGTTGTAGGGGATGCGAGGACATCTCAGTATTTTCTCCGAGGTGCGGGCAGAAAAACAGCTTGACATCCACAGACATGAAGCGTTGTTGATGTAATGAAGTAGTTTCAAAACTGCTTCATCGTATTTCAGATACTTTCACTTCGTTATTATTAGCTCGTTCATAATCAATGATTATCACTATCGTTATCACCGTCCTTATCAGAGCTTTATTGTTCGCTTCGTTAAAAGTTTGATCACCAATGTAATCGAACTTCCTTCTGTTATCTTGCAGTTCTGATATCACTGCTCAACAGCTACCTGGTGATAGCGAATATAGTGCTGTTCTATCTGTCATTGACTGTTGTATACGATATCGAGTATGTTCGACAATTCGATGTAGCTGTTGACAACAATAATGCGATTAATGATAATAATATCAATGATAATAATGATAATAACAATGTCAACAATGAAAACAGAAGAGCGCGACGTGTTCTAAGAGATTGAAAGAAGATTACTCCAAAATTATCAGCTCTTACAATAATTGTTTGATTTTGCTCGATGATAATTTTAATTCAGTTGGTAATCTTATCAAATTTGACTGATCACTTCAAATTCCGATAAAAACTCCCTGATCTTTGCTGAATCATTCGCATCATATCTTGTTATTGCGTTAATTTCAATTGTATTTCGTTAACTTACATATCGCCGTGTTATTGTGGTTCTTTATGTGTTAATTGTCAACGTTAGTGGTTAACTAAACACTCCGTAATGCATCTATAATGATGTTTTGACCCAAATGCTGGTCTCAAAACGAGATGGAAATACTGTACCTCGTGAGGTTTTAAGCGAGCAGATATGGTATAAGATGATTTATTTCTATTATGTGATTTGATGGATTCAGTTGATTCTGCTAGTTATTCAGATCTTGATTCACTCTGTACGGATTATGTCAGTGATATTATCGACAATAATAATGGTAACAGTAATAATAATGATGCAGTAATAATGGTAATAATAATAATAATAATAATAATAATAATAATAATAATAATAAGAATAATAAATATAATCGAAAGAAATATCACAGAAAATTTGCAGGATAATTCGGTTTAACTCATGCATGAAAGGATCAACTATTCACTGATGTCGAAAGGATACCTTCTAATCGAGAATCGCACAGTAAAGCTAAAGAGTATTACATATTGTGGTAAATCTGGATTTGGGGGCATTCTAAAAAGAATTTAGATACTGCAAAGACGAGAAATATTTAGTGCTGAATGTGAAATCGTTTAGCTGGAAGTAGGGGATACATAGCGCCCTAATTCTATTGCACTAGTAGGATTCAGTTGAATTTTCATGATATTCAACTGGTATTTTGTTTTCATCATACTAGATACGAGAACTTCAGCTGGGCACCCCTAACTACAATAACATGAGATGATCTGAGCCAGGTTCAGACGAAGTCTAATGTTAACTAGAGGGAATTTTCGCAGTGATCTGAGACTAACCCGTCCTGATCAACTGCATTATGATCTATTGACTCCGTCAGCTTGTATGCATTTTTTAAGACGTTGGCGTTGTTGTGGTTGGCTCTAGGAACTGTTTTGAAGGCTGGAGTTTTGGGAGAATTCTAGTTTTCAGAGATTTCTGTTTCATTTGAACTCCACTTTCTAGTTTAAAAAATCCGAGTTTTAAAAAATTCCAGTTCCTAGGAATCTCAGTTTTAAGAACTGTAGATGCCACTCTCTAGAGATCTGAAGCAGCCGCATGATGGTCTCTGTAGTGATGCGTCGTCGACTTTTCGGCCTTCTCTGGTGACTTTCTGAGCCATTTTACACGCTGATCCTCTTCTTCTGACGAGATTTGTTGCTGCTTAGCCGCCTCCTTCTTGCACACATAACTACATGCGCCGAACATCGCCACACTACAGGTGTTGTCAGCCCACGTTCCCGGACAGCAAATGTAATTGCTCAGCAAACACAATGGCCATGGCTCATAAACCCCGTCAGGTTGACCACTCTCCCAGTTAGTATAATCGAAATCACTGCCGTCTTGCCATTGCCATGCGCTCGTACTGTTGTACTGCTTTCCACCAATCCAGTATTGACCTGTCGAATGGAAAAGATCTGAAAACATTAAGCGAAATAATATCGACGAATTGAATGATTTTAATTTGGAGCGCTTAAAACTATGTGCACATTGCAACATAAATGTTGAACTGAGAAATTGCAACTAACCGTCATTGATGAACGACATTTCGAGCGTCGAATGAACTGAGGCCACAAACGCAGAAAAATTTCCGCATCCTTCGACAGCTTCATCAAAATTGAACTGTTGACTGGTTTGGGCAAGTACCTGTTGAAGTGGAGATCGAGTGATCGACCGGTCGATCGATTTGTCAGGTATCGCAAATTTTTGAAAATTCAACTTACCGGAAAATAGCACGAGTCCGTCTCGGCCAGATATGCCCATTCCTCATCATCACATCTCGCCATTGCTTTCACTGAAACAAATAGACGGTATATTCTTCAAAAATTTTCGCCCAAAATCGAGCGAAATTTCTCAGAGAATTGTAGAAATTCCAAAGAGTATACGAAGCAAACAACATTCCAAAAATTTACCTAGAAACGGAAAAGTTTCGTTCGGATTGCACTGATGCGGTTCGATGTGGAGATTATTCGTGACGTCTTTCACATAAATATCCCCGTTGCCAGCTAAAGGTGCCCCTTCGCCGGATGCATTCACAAAGAATTGTCTGATCATTTGGCACTCTCCTTCGGATACCATCACAAATCCCGCACATCTCACCCCTTCCGTCCTACACTCTTGACTGCATTCATCCAGCGTTATCGCCTTCATTGTCAATGGAATATAGCCATATTCCACTTGATTGAATTTTACATAGGTCAGCAGTTGCTGGCAAAAAACTCCCACCGTAATCAAAGCCTGAAATGATTTCTGGGATGGAACCATCACCTCTTGGCAATCCCAGATATCTATCGTATGGAATGTTTTGAGATTTACTCATTCCCGTCCGGAATATGCTTCAAAAATTGAACGATAACTCACCAACATTGCTGTGAGGAGAAACATAACTGTCGTCCTAGTACAACGGAGAGCAGCGCTCTCCGAATCAACACAATACGGACTAATGGTTCACGTCAGGAAGTACGTCGTCAGGATGTATAGCCATTATCACAAAAGGATTTATGACATCCTTCCTCCCGTCTCCATTCAAATCGTCTCCATTTATTCAATGAAAAGATCGCAATGTCATTTATCCGCAGTGATTAATCTTTTAAATGCTAAGAATCTTTAAATGCATAGAATCATAAATGCATGGAATGTTTAAAAATTAATCTTTAACTACTGCATCAATTCAACCCATCGATCATTTTTATCAGCTATTGTGCACTTAAAAGCCACTTGCATTTATCAATAGATGACTGCAAAAAGTATGCTATTATGTATAACATTAAAAAAGTGTTCGTGGTTACAACATGATGTTCTCTTGTTCATTATTTGACTGCTGCCATCATTTCAAGACAGAAATATCTAAAAATTCATGTATTGCTGGAGGTTTTCACTCTTTTTCAGAAATATAGCTGACTTTCTGAACATATCTCATAGATTTGAGCTGTCAGTATACCGCCAGCAATTGGTAACTACACAAATATCAACAATACCATACATCATACCAAATCTTCCTAAAAAATCGGATTCATCCCAATGTCACGTCATGCAATATCGACGCTTTAATTTCTCGAGATAATCGCACTAGATGATACGATGTTTCATCAAATGTTTCGTTCAAAAATACTTGCAATGAACAATTTTATTCCATAATCAGTTTGCTAAGTAGGTGCGCAAATTATATGCAATACGTGCTCTCACTATTACATATTATTACCAGTATCGCTACCGTCATAAATATTCAAATACAACTAATATTCAATTTGATTATCATATGAATATCGCATCAGACAATGTGATCATTGATGGGTAGATCAATTGAATAGAATCCGCAATTTTTGTGGTATTGCTAGGGATAAGTCGATGATATCATACCCGATAACTTGCTTTTTCATCGCATGCAAACCAAATTATGTATTAACAAATTGCGATCAAAGACTACAGATTGTCAGTTAGTCATTGGATATCGAATAGAATGCAGTTGATTGTAATTTTACTGTTGATTCCGCTTCTTTGCACGGCGACATCGTTTCAAGGTAAGTTACTGTCACCATTACAATAAGTTACTGTCAATACTCATAATATCACATCAGTACTCGAGTATCTTTGCTATGGAACGAATGAAGGTGATCGATGCACACTCACCGCACATCCTCCATGCTCGTGAGCAGCGCCCGTAGGGACCCCATTACTTGACATTTTTGCCTTGCTGCCTGAATTTTTTTGTCGGCATTATACCCTCCGCCCGTTCCGCTTCCCGACGGAGTCCCCCGTCCAAACTGTTGTTCCCTGACCAGCTGTACGTGAATCAGATAATCGATGAGTGTTCAGTGCATTCGAGAGATGAATTCTGTTGAAAAGTTTTGCATTTGTGCAATAATTGCTCTAGAAATACTTTGCTTTCGGCACCATTTTTAAAATTTTTCCACAAAACCAGCAAAATCGTGAAATACCGACTAAGAACATGCAGTTTTAGGAGCCAATTCGACCGCATTGCTCATATATGGACTAATCGAAGCAGCCGAAACTAAGGTACAAAACCACATAGATCATCGCAACTTCCAAACGGATAATGGACTATATTACAATATGCGACTCGATCGGCTTAAAAAATAATCATCAGATGAATTGTTTGGACATGTTCAACGAAATATTCAATAAATCAAACTGTGCATAAATGAACATTTCATTAAGTTCGAAGTAGTGTCAAGCACAAACACCCAAAATCAGATGATGCGGCTTACGGTTAACTGAAAGCTTGAGCCTGAGCTTAATGCTAAATGAAACTCCCTCCAGAATATAAAGCTCGACCGATTGCTTGGACAGCATAACACGGATGTTTTGATCTCTTCATTTATCAATAATTCACTGCAATTTCAATATCAGCAGTATCATTTCCGAGCTACATTTGTACTCAAATTTGTTCAGTAACAGATTGAATGTTTAATATCGTCGGATACAGGAGATTGTCTGCTAGCAGAAAAGTGAGTGTATTGTCGGTCGATCTCACTTGTTTTCCGAAATACAGGTGTATTTCCTTTAAGCTATTGTAGTATACTTCCACAAACGTGTAACTACCGAAATATCAAGAGCACAATTTTTAAGCTAACTGCATACTCACATTTGTTCATTACCACCCTGATTTTCTGCCATCATCGGACAAAAGAGATCGTGTTCTATCGGAAAAGTTTATATATTGTCGGAGGATTTCACTCTTTCTCAGTAATATAGCAGAGGCTCTAAACATATTTGATGTGTAGCTACTGGAATATCAAGAGTACCACTCTCGAGGAGAATGGAAACTCGAATTTATAAGGTACTAGAGCACCTTTTCGCTATCATCGGATAGAAGAGATTCTCTGGAGCAGAAAGTTACATGAGTTGTCGTAAAATTTTGCTTTTGCTGAGAAATATATCTGATTTGTTAATCATATCTTTTGCAACTGAGCTACTGCAGTATAATACCACCAATCAATGAATACAAAAACAGCCATTTAAACCTCCATAAAAGGTTGGATTTATTCCAATGTGGCGCCATCCGATATCGACGCTTTAGATTCCCGAGATAATCGCATTAGATAACGCGATCTCTGATCAGAAGTTTCGCTGTAAACACTCCCACTGAATAGTTTTATTCAATTTTTATATTGACGAATATGTAAATTACTATGCAAAAATCACTATTGCATATATTATTATTATTATTCTTATTATTATAGTTATTATTATCGTTATTTTTATAATTTGAATAATAATAATAATAATAATTATTATTATTATTATTATTACTATTATTATCATTATTATTGTTATTATTATTACAAATATTATCATTACTACTGATTACTATTGTCATCACTACCACTACTCAGTTGTAATTAATATACAGTTTGATGAATACATGAAATGGTTTTGTGGCTTCGTTGGCGATAAACCAATGATACCATCAGTGATAACTTGCTTTTTGATACAAACAAACCAAACTGTGTACCAATATATTACGATCCGAAACGTCAAAGTGTCAGTTACGAATTGAAAATCGAATAGAATGCAGTCGATTGTAATTTTACTGTTGATTCCTCTTCTTTGTATGGCGACGTCGCTTCAGGGTGAGTTGCTTATCTGTGTGATTATATACTCATAATATTATATCAGTTATCGAGTAACTTTGGTATGGGATCAATGAAGATGATCAATGCTCCTCACTCATTGCTCATATTTTATGCTTGTGAGCCGTGCTTCTGTGCTGTCTGTCCATACTGGCGCGGATTTGCCCCATCTTGGACGATCCAGGCAAAATTTCGAGTTGTTTTTGAACTGTTTTCATTCGCCCAGATTGATTCAATTATTTACTCATTCAAAAACATCCGTATTAATTATAGATTGAACTTACGAATGAATGTATTCAGTTTTCAGCGGTGCATTCAGAAGTTAACTTCAGTTAAAAGTTTTTGCATTCGTCGAATATAAAGATACTTTGCTTCCACCAAGAATGTTTGAGAATTCTCAAATAATAGCCAAAATTCTGAAATTGAACAAAATGAAAATATCCTGAAATACCGACTGTAACCATTCACTTTAAGACCTTCATTCAACCACTGAGGCCGTTTATCAACCGCTCGAAACGACCGAAACAGCGATGCAAAACCGAACAAGTCTGCTGAACCGTGAAACTCGAAACAATTCCACCGCTACGCAAACCCGGAGAAGACGGCCGTACCGTCGACCATATTCAAATCGTTTTTATTCGAAAAATCGACATTTATTGGGATAATGAAATCAATCATTTTGCAACGTTGTAGGAAGAAAATATTTAATAAAGCATTCACAAAACTGTGTATAATGATGCATTTCGAGGCCGAAACCAAGCACAAACGCCCGAAATCAGATGATGATGTGGCTTAAGGTTAAGGCTGAAAACCTAAGCGTGAGCTTGACGTTTAATGAAATTACCTCGAGGGCGCAAGCTTGACTCATCGTTTGAGCAGCAAAACACTGATAATTTGATCCCTTTACTCATCAAAAATTAACTGCAATCTGAAATCAGAAGTACCATTTTCAAGTCGCACGCATGCTCGAATTTGTCCAGTAACGCAGTGAAATCTTGATATCGACGCATAGAGGAGATTCTCTTCTAACAGAAAATGGTGCAGATTGTTGAATGATTATTCTTTTTTCCGAGAAATACATCTGAATCTCAAAATGTATCTCACACATTTGAGCTGTTTAGTATATCGCCACCAATCAGAATCTACACAAATATCAACACTACCCTTCTTTGATCGTATCAATTACGCTCAAAAACTCGCATATATCCCAATGTCATGCCATCCAATCCTGTAGCTTTAACTTCCCGAGATAATCGCATCAGATAATGTGATCTCTGATCAAACGTTCCGTTGAAAAATACTCGCACAGAACAAGCACTCAATAAATATTTTGATGAATATGCGCAAAAATTACTATGCTCTCATTATTCCACACGGTTATTACTCTCACTACTATTGTTACTGTTTATTACTATCAACATTACTATTCCTACTACTATTCAGTTACGAAAAATATTCATTTCGATGATTATGTGAAATGCTTTTGTGGGCTTGTTGACTGTTGGTGATTTTGATCGGTACTGTTTGTGTTGCTGATCGGAACTGTTTGTGATGTTGACTGTGTTGGTGGTGCGAAGGCGACAATTAATAATGAGATTTATTCACTCAATAAATAAAGACGATAATAATGGTTAAGTAGAGTGAAGATACACTGACGGTTGAGTGACGAAAGATGCCGATGATGGCTCATAAACAACAACAACACTGGATATACGAGCAACACACTAACTGACTAATACGGAGGAACTGATATAACTACACTGAGCTACTTATATAGTCATTGAGATTGGCTGATTACGAAGCAATGGTTACGAATTGCCAATGATGGTGAGAGAACACACGATATGCAAAGCACTATAGAGAGACATACAAGAAACCGTAAACAATGAACAAGAGATCACCGGTTTATCACAACAGTTGACGACAAGTTAACGATACCTCACGCGACAGCTTCTTTGTTCATCGAAAACACACCAAATTACGTACCAATGAATTACCGTCCAAAACGTCAAATTGTCAGTTACGAATTGGATATCATTTGTAAGCTGCATACACACTCCAATTTATTCGCTATCACATAATCGACTAATCATCCACGGATGATATCATTGTGATATGACAAAGGGGAGCCGAAAAACGGCATAATAATAATAATAAAAATAATAATAATAATACTAATTAATTATTATTATTGTTATTATTATTATTATTATTATTATCGTTATGATTACTAATATTATATATACTATCATTGTTATTGAATACTATTATGATCACTATCACTACCACTACTCAATTGTAATAAATATTCAGTTTCATGAATGTATGAAATGTTTTTGCAGTTTCATTGACAATAAGTCAATGATATCATAAGTGGTGACTTGCTTTTTGATACAAACAAACCAAACTGCGTACCAATATATTGCGATCCAAAACGTCAAATTGTCAGTTACGAATTGGATATCGAATCGAATGCAGTCGATCGCAATATTACTGTTGATTCCGCTTCTTTGCACGGCGACATCGTTTCAAGGTAAGTTACTTCACCATTACAATAAGTTACTGCGCCCGTAGGGACCCCATTCCTTGACACTTTTGCCTTGCTGCCTGAACTTTTTGTCGGAATTACACGCTCTGCCCGTTCCGCCCCCCGACGAGATCCATCGTCCAAAATGTTGCTCCATGTCCAGCCGTACGTGAATCAGATAATCAACTTAAAAAACAATTCGATGAGTGTTCAGTGCATTCGAGAGATGAATTCTGTTGAAAAGTTTTGCATTTGTGTAATAATTGCTCCAGAAATACTTTGCTTTCGGCACCATTTTTAAAATTTTTCCGCTAAACCAGCAAAATCGTGAAATACCGACTAAGAACATGCAGTTTGTAGGAGCCAATTCGACCGCATGGCTCATATATGTACTAATCGAAGCAGCCGAAACTAAGGTACAAAACCACATAGATCATCGCAACTTCCAAACGGATAATGGACTATATTACAACATGCGACTTGATCGGCTTAAAAAATAATCATCAGATGAATTGTTTGGACATGTTCAACGAAATATTCAATAAATCAAACTGTGCATAAATGAACATTTCATTAAGTTCGAAGTAGTGTCAAGCAGAAACACTCGAAATCAGATGATGCGGCTAACGGTTAACTGAAAGCTTGAGCCTGAGCTTAATGCTAAATGAAACTCCCTCCAGAATATAAAGCTCGACCGATTGCTTGGACAGCATAACACAGATGTTTTGATTTCTTCATTTATCAATAATTCACTGCAATTTCAATATCAGCAGTATCATTTCTGAGCTACATTTGTGCTCTAATTTGTTCAGTAACACATTGAATGTTTAATATCGTCGGATACAGGAGATTCTCTGCTAGCAGAAAAGTGAGTGTATTGTCGGTCGATCTCACTTGTTTTCCGAAATACAGGTGTATTTCCTTTAAGCTATTGTAGTATACTTCCACAAACGTGTAACTACCGCAATATCAAGAGCACAATTTCTAAGCTAACTGCATACTCAGATTTGTTCATTACCACCCTGATTTTCTGGCATCATCGGACAATAGGAGATGGTGTGCAAGCGGAAAAGTTTATATGGTGCCGGAGGATTTCACTCTTTCTCAGTAATATAGCAGAGGCTCTAAACATATTTGATGTGTAGCTACTGGAATATCAAGAGTACCACTCTCGAGGAGAATGGAAACTCGAATTTATAAGGTACTACAGCACCTTTTCGCTATCATCGGATAGAAGAGATTCTCTGGAGCAGAAAGTTACATGAGTTGTCGTAAAATTTTGCTTTTGCTGAGAAATATATCTGATTTGTTAAACATATCTTTTGCAACTGAGCTACTGCATTATAATACCACCAATCAATGAATACAAAAACAGCCATTTAAACCTCCATAAAAGGTTGGATCTATTCCAATGTGGCGCCATCCGATATCGACGCTTTAGATTCCCGAGATAATCGCATCAGACAATGTAATCTCTGATCAAACGTTCCGTTGAAAAACACTCGCACGGAGCAAGTATTCAATAAATATTTTGATGAATATGCGCAAAAATTACTATGCTCTCATTGTTACATACGATTATTGCTCTCGATACTATTGCTACGGTTTATTACTATCAACATTACTACTCCTACTACTATTCAGTTACGAAAAATATTCATTTCGATGATTATATGAAATGGTTTTGTGGGCTTGATGATGACAAGTTAACGATACCTCACGCGACAGCTTCCTTGATCGAAAACACACCAAATTACGTACCAATGAATTACCGTCCAAAACGTCAAATTGTCAGTTACGAATTGGATATCATTTGTAAGCTGCATACACACTCCAATTTATTCGCTATCGCATAATCGACTAATCACACACGGATGATATTATTGTGATATCAAAAAGGGGAGCCGAAAAACGGGAGAATAATAATAATAATTATTATTATTATCGGTATTATTATTAATATTACATATAATATCATTACTACTGACTACTATTATCATCACTACCACTACTCAGTTGTAATGAATATTCAGTTTCATGAATGTATGAAATGTTTTTGTAGTTTCATTGACAGTAAGTCAATGATATCATAAGTGGTGACTTGCTTTTTGATACAAACAAACCAAACTGCGTACCAATATATTACGATCCAAAACGTCAAATTGTCAGTTACGAATTGAATATCGAATAGAATGCAGTCGATTGTAATTTTACTGTTGATTCCTCTTCTCTGCACAGCGACATTGCTTCAAGGTGAGTTACTGTCACTGTGAATTATTATCACTATTGCAATAAGTTTCTGTCAACATTCATGTCACGTCAGTTATCGAGAATCATTGACATGAAACGAGCGAAGGTGGTTGATTATAACTTATAAATAACAACTATCAACCCAACTACTTGATCATTTAAAAATGCAGAAGAAAACAAAAAACAACCGGAATCCCAATTCAAGCCTGAAAAAAAGCCTGAAATACTGTCAATAAGCATCTACTTTAAGACCTTCTGTCAGCCAGTATCCCCGTATATGAACCACTCGAAACGACTGAAACTGCGATGCAAAACCGGAGAAGTCAGCAAGGTAATTATTATTATTGTTATTAATATCACTATTATTATTATTTTTACTATTAATATTATTATTATTATTGTTATTATTATTATTATTATTATTGCTATTATTATTATTGTTAGCAGTGTAATTATCATTACTATCAATAATATCAGTACTATTTAATGCTATTACCGTTACCAGTACTTCTTTTATTTGGTTACGACAAATATTCAGGTTGAGGAATAAATGAAATGCTTTTGTGGCCTTGATGATGCTAAGTCGATTTTATCTCATGTGACAACTTCCTTTTTGATTGCAAACGAACCGAAATGCGTACAGTAATTTGCTATGTGAACATTAAATAGTTTGAATGTTCGTTTGTGGATGATATTGCGATGATATTAGCGATATTTTAGATTGTTCCATCAAGAAATTTAATTGTATCACATCTATTAATATGGAGTGTGCCATCTCTGGTAGAGGTTGGTGTGATTCTGAAGAGCACTGCAACGACCAATTCGAAGCGTGTCTAGCGTGTTTGGGAGTGGAGTTCAACCGGGAAAAATAGTGAATATTGCACTGAAACTATGTTACGTTTGTCAAAATTCTTGATTTCTACATTATCGAGAAGCACTGCGTCACGTAGAATTCGTTTGATTGAGCTGCTGGCTGTCCAGTTTTGCTCATATTTTTTGCTGTTATCGTCTCCTGGTTTGACTGTTCGTTTGCAAGTGAATTTTGCGGCAATTCAATTGTTTTCTGGATCGGATTTCGACAATATCTAATTATTTGTTCATTATAAGACTGATTGTGTTCACTTTGATATACTGTAATTTCGTGTCAATCGAGACCGAATCTACGAATGAATTCGATGAGAAGAGTTCAGTGTGTTGACGAGATGAATTTAACGGGCAATTTATCTGTTCGTGTAATATTTGCTGTAGACATACTTTGTTTTCGTCAACATTCGTTGGAAATCTCCGCAAAAAAACCCCATCAAAGCTCTGGATGACTGCCTATGAACATGTGGTCTTAGGTCGTGATTCTAACATTTATCTCAAAGTAATCGAAGTGGCCGAAACTGCGATACAAAGCCAGAGAAATCAACAAAACCCTCAAACGAATTAAGAATCCTGTGCGACGTATGGATTCATTCCACTGCAAAAGTAATCGTCAAAGTGAACATCTTACAGTGTCCAACGATGTCATGCAATAAAGCATTCACCAAACTGTTTACAATTGAAAAAGGCATCATGCTCAGACATCGCAGGATTACCAGGGGTATCTGTTTGTGATGTTAGTTGTGATTCTGGTGCGAAGGCGACAATTAATAATTTAGTTTATCCACACAAATAAATGAAGACGATAATGATGATTGAATTGAGTGGTAATACAACTGACGACTGAGTAAGATGCGGTGATGGCGACTACAATAACTACGGCTGACGATACCGAATACACTAACAACACACTAACTACGCTGACACTGAGTACTGAGACTGATACTGACACAGAGATACTGACATAACCACACTTATGTGAGCTACTTATATAGTCATTGAGATTAGCTGATCACGAAACAATGGTTACGAATTGCCAATGGTGGTCAGGGAACACATGATATGCAAAGCACTATAGAGAGACATACAAGAAACCGTAAACAATAAACAAGAGATCATCGATTTATCTCAATATCATCCTTTAGTCTCAATTGGATACCGAAGGCGATTTCCTTGATATCCGTTGGGATTCAAATTAGATGTGAAGAGTATTTTAGGAAATTGTCAAGCATTTCAGGGAGGAGGGTCACGGAATATCTCGTAGAACGGAATAAGTGGAAAATTATGAAAAAATATCGAAAAGTCTTCATTGTTGCGGATACATGTATTTAGTTATTTTGTTTATTTCTTCGCCGAATTTTGCTCAGTTTCTGAGAAATGCCATTCGAAAAAAATGAATCTTCCGGCTCTTTCACCAGTCTATCTGGAATTCCGTGAAAAAGCACATGAGGATGGTGCACCAAACACGGCCGAATCAACCCTGCAAAACGATGATTCACCAAAACTGAATGATGCGAAATGCGGTGGTGTTGACGACGAGCAGCCGGATAGTCTGTCGGGCGCCGAGTACGGTGGTCATTTCGGCGCTGATGATGGCCATTTCGGCGCCGATCAGGGCCAGTTTGGCGCCGATGACGACAACGATGATCACATCGAGAAATTCACCAATGTCACCAGTCGGACTGAGAGCCGGAAGTCAGCCACCGCCGCACCAGTGCGACGAAAAAAATTCCCATTGGGCAAAACTGATTCTGAACGGAGTTCATTGCAACAGTACAGCCAGAAACGCAACAACGTTATTGTTGAACATTTCTAATTATGCGCGAACAGAACAAAAGAATGGACCTAAACTCAAGAAAATAGATAGATATGTGGTGCGGATGCTATGAGATCCGCATTTAAGAGTGGTAAGATTTCATATAGCCACACCGAATGAATGAAGCACCTTTGAGGGAAAAATATTTGGGTGGGCCAAAATGATCCGACACATTATTTGCAGGTTTAAATCCATAAAAGTGTCAGATCACACTGGCTCACCATACGTCCACGTTCAATGAAATATTTCTGAAAGGACGGGTTGGGGAGGGGATGGTGAATCACATATATCAGCGAGATCAAGAATATTTGACGCAGCTCCATGAAATCCTCTTTCGTAATCGTATTGCTCCATGCTTCTGCTTGTGATCCTGATCGGCACTGTCTGTGATGTTGGTTGTCGTTGTACGTGACGTTACTCGTGTTGCTGGTGCGAAGGCGACAATTAATAATATGATTTATCCACACATTAAATAAAGACGATAATAATGGTTGGGTGAGTGAAGATACACTGACGGTTGAGTGACGAAATATGTCCTGGATGGCTCATACACAACAACAACACTGGATACACGAACAAGACACTGACTGAATAATGCAGAGGAACTGATATAACCACACTGAACTACCTATATGGTGATTGAGATTAGCTGATTACAAAACAATGGTTACGAGTTGCCAATGATGGCCAGAGAACACATAATATGAAAAGCACTATAGAGAGACATACAAGAAACCGTAAACAAAAAACAAAAGATCATCGGTTTATCTCAAAATCATCCTTCACGGATTTCGGCTCCAATAATGGTCTGGTGCCAGCAAACTTTGAAGGAATATATCCCAACTGTTTCGATTGTTTTAATGATATGATTACCAGTCTGAGATCGGCAACTTGACTTTTGATTGGTTCGCAACCAATGATCTTTAGATTCTTTGAATGTTAGCTCGATCTGAAGCTTTGGTAATTAAACCGTGTTGCATAACACAATGAACGCAAATCGCGAGACATTTATGTAAGGCACTCATAGCACAATTATGACTAAACAACTACACTGATACAAATAAGTAAGAGTCTAAGGTTTGAGGTAGAAGAATTTGAGATTAAAGATTTAATAGCTGGTGAAGATTTAAGTGAAAGGCATGGTCGTTGTTGCTCCGAATGAACGGAGCGACTGGCCTGCAGATTGCATGACTGTTGTAACTGATAGAGGATGAACACAACATTATTTTGCGAATTTGTATGATGAGAAGCTCTTTTGTGAGTGTTTGTGAATTCTTTGTTGCAACATCAGCAACGCAGCTTATTTAAGTGTGTATTTAAAGATGTGCTTATTTTATGCTTTGAGATGTAGCTTTGATATGGCTAAAACAAAGACTGATCTGCAAATTAACATTTAAATTGACAATTTGTAAACGATATATGTGAATGTTTTGATTTGTTAATGTAGGATTACTGTAAACGGAAATATTTTGTTGGAATGTCTATCACGACTTTTTTTCCCAGAAATACTTTGTTGCACTATTTGTTTGACATGTCTCTACTTCGCGATTATCTGGTAATTGCGACAGCTCAAAAAAAAAAGAATCTAAGCTGAAAATCTAAGCCTGGCTCCATCCCAGTCGAAAATCCCTCACGAGTAAACACTTGTGCAATCGTTTGGGCAGCAAAACGTCGATAGTTTGATCTATTCAATTTGATCTATTATAATTCACTGCAATCAAAATATGAAAAGTACCATTTTCGGGCTAAACGTATACTCAAATACATCCAATAATACGGTAGTTTTGTGATGTCATCGAATCGAGGCGATTCGCTGGATTCAGAAAATATTCATGTTGTCGGGTGACTTCGCTTAATCAAGTAATAATGACGATTTATGAAAGACCTGTCGGACAGTTGAGCCATTCATTTCAGTGCTTTGCATCTGCATTGGTCAATGTACACGATGCGCTATTGATCTGAATTTCTTGAATGATGTGCTCAAATTTGTACGGAACGATAGCAATTTCTTGCTATTGTCGGATAGAGGAGATTCTCTGCTATCTCGGCTATCAGAAAATTATGTATGTTGTGGGGAGATTTAGCTCGGTTTTAGATCAAAAACTGAATTTCTAATCACATCTCTTACATTTGAGGTGTTATATAATAGTATGCCGCCACCAATCGATAGCTACAGAATCATGAACAATAACATTGTTCGATCATATTAAATCACAAAACTCGGATTTATCCCAATGTCGTGCCGTTCGATGTTGATGCATTACCATTTCACGATATTGGCATCAGATAATATGATTTCTGATCAGTTGTTTTGCTGAAAAATGCTCGAAATGAATAATATTATTCACAGTTACTTCGATAAATATGCGCAAAAATTACTGTGCTCTCTCTACTACACAAATTATTATTATTACTCTCAATATTATCATTACCGTTTATTGCTATCATCATCATCACTATCCCTACTACTATTCAGTTACGATAATTCTTTATTTCGATGATATTATGAATTATTTTTGTGGTCTTGTTGACGATATGTTAACGGTACCTTTCGCAATAACTTCCTAGTTGGTTGCAAACAAACCAAAATTCTATCCTTATAAATTGTGATCCATAAGTTGCAATTATCAGTTACGAATTGGATATCGGATCAAATGCAGTCGACTGTGATTTTACTGTTGATTCCTCTTCTTTGCATTGCGGCAGCGCTTGGAGATAAGTTACTGTCACTGTTACATACAATAAGTAATTGTCAAAACTTACAATATCATATCAGTTATCGAGTACCTTCGATATGAAACGCATGAGCGTGATCGATGCTCACTCACTCATTGCTCAGCCTTCATAATCATGAGTAGTTGTTGTCGGCGAGTTGGTTCCCCGGCAAGTATCATTTGCTTCCGACTTGTTTGTCGGGATTACCCACTCCGTGTGTTTTCCGCCTCGACGGGGTCTCTCTTGTCGCCTTCCAACCAAAAAGTAGCCTCCTGCCGGTTACTACTCGTAGGCATGAGCACATGGTTGCTATTCATGCTCGTGCACATTTTCCCCGTTGCTCGTCAATTGCCCATCACTAGAGGATCCAATGGAAATGTGGAATTGTCCTCACTGTTATTTTCACTCTTATCATTTGTTTATCATTACATTCCAGACAATTGTTCTGTAGATTGCATTTTGTTGAAATCTAATTGTATGTTCATTGCAATACTGCGTTGATTTCAAGTTGATTTTGAGACACTTTCGTGTCAATTCTAGACCGAATGAGTTCGATGAGTGTTCATATTCAGTGCCTGCAGGGAATGTTTAATTCATCGCAATGTTTTGCACTATCGAAATGATTGCACTGAAAATACTTTCCCTTTGTCAACGCTGTTTGAAAAATCTCAAGAAAACAACCAAAATCCTGAAATTACCAAAAAAATTCCTGAAATACCGGCTCTGAACATCTACTTTAAGACCTTCAATCGGCCACCACACCCGTGGATGAACCACTCGAAACGACCGAAACTGCGATGCAAAGCCAGAGAAGTCAGCACCATTATTATTATTAATTAATTGCACCCATAATGCTTTTTACGTCCAGCGGCGCTGCTGAAAAATTCCCAACAAACCCACTAAAATCGTGAAATACCGACCATAAACATGCAGTTATAGGTGGTCATAATGCGACCGAACGGATCTCGGATCAACTGATCGAAGCCTCGACCCAGAATCGTCAAGTAAGAACCCAAAGACAGTTGTCTTTAGCTCGGGTGTAGAAGTAATCATCAGGGCGATCATTTTATGATGTTGAACAAAAATGTGCAAATCAATCATTCACACCAAACTGCGTACAATTGAACACCCGACTACAGATGATGTAGTACCGGCTAAGGTCTAAGTGTAGGCCTGAGCTCAATGTTCGTCGAAAATCCCTTGGGAGCATAAGCTTGACCTAGCGTTTGAACAACAAAACACTGATAATTTGATCTCCTCACTTATCAATAATTCACCGCAATCTGAATATTAGTACTACCATTTTCAAGCTGCACGTACACTACAGATTTGTTCAGCAACGCAGTAAATTTTTGCTATCATCGGATAGAAGCACTCGAGTCAGCTAGACGAACTTCATCCCCAACGGCCGATGTGTTCATTGGTTCAGGCTGATGTTGATGGTGAATGTGTTGATATTGCTTGTAGTGTAGGGATGTATGGAGGGTGCGGTTTCATTTGCAAAAAGTATGCGAGTTCAGTTCCACTCAACGAGTTTCATCCTCCGCCCCGAGGTGAACTCATATCTGTCTAAACGGTGATATTGAAGGTATTCATATACACATACGTGGATCCATTCAGATGGCTGACGTCTTCTCAAGATATTTCATTTGGTCGCTTTTAGTGGCTGAGATGTGTTCCCAAAGAATATAAACACTTTGTTCGGTTATTCAATTCGAACAACAACCATACGGATTACATTAGAAGTAATCCATCATATGCAATCAAAATCGCTTTTGAAAGTCATTTCTTATTTTTCTTTTTTCGAAAATCCATTAGTGAATAAATGATGAATGATGTTGATGGTTATATTTGTGATTCTGAAATGAAAAATTGATCATTACTTAATGGATATGTAGATTTATGAATCAACTGCATTGACATTGAACAGATCTGTCAAAACTGAGCTCTCTTCATTTTTCTCCCTATTTTTTAAATTTCTCGTCGGTGCATAACCGAACGCACGCCTTCTGAGCTCATCAGCTCTTCAAATGTTACACGAAGAACGGTCCTGAGAGGTCGGGTGCCATTGTAGCCACAATGTTCACAAATTCAAAAAAGACTGAACGTTGGCACCCGACCTCTCAAGAACGTTCTTCGTGCAACATTTGAAGAGATGATGTACAAGCCAACTGGGATGTGTAAAACTAACTGGAATGTAAAAGGGTCGAGAGGATCTGTGCAACAGAGGTGAGAGGAAGGTGCTACACTCAGAGGAATGACCTCATGTTACGTTCGACTGTGGCCCTTCACGCAACTATGGGCAGAATGATATCTTTGAACAGCTATCGAATTCGGAACGTGAAAAACAACTTTAGAGGTTCTGAAGCATTCGAATTCAATATTGAAACCGACTCATCAGATTTACATCAATGTTGCATTGAATTAAGCCGTGGTATCCATCAGATTAGAATAGAATTAGAATGAAAGTGGATTTATTTGAGCAATGTGAATGTTTTTGAAGAAGGCACCATATTCGGGCAATCACTGCACTCATGTCTTCTCGAAAACCTTTCCATTGTTTATATCACCAAATTGATGAAATTCCATGCTGCAAGATTGGCATGTTTTGTCTCAGCATTCAATGTCCGATTCCTGAGATACACCTGGTTTGTGAAGGTATCTCCTCAAGAAGTCCCATTATGTAGCGATCAGTACGATCATAACGTATCATGGAACCGTGTGGATCGTAAACTCTAATCTGTATTTCTTCTCCCACCAAAAAAAGATTGCACTGAACAAAAATTTGTCACCTGCTCAGTTGATGACATCGGCAAATCAGTTCGAGACGAATTTGTGATCACTTCGCTGAAACGTTCTTGACTCTCAAGCTACACTAATCAAAGAGCTGAAACTTTTCGTTAGATAGCCAAAGACGACCCGAGAATAGATTTCCTGTGAGACTTAGTCTCGATCTTAGATGCTCCTTCAGGCTTATCATCAGATCGAATTTGCTTACAATTAGTGTAGTTCTGAGAATTTAGATTTGTGGAAATTTCCATTTGGAAACTGGACGAATTGATCTCGCTTCAGAGCTATCGGTTAGATGCATTTGTAGCTTGGTTAGATCTGTCAGAGCCTTCGCTCGGCTATCATACCTCACAGCAAGCAGGGTCTCTGCCGGGCCACAAATAAGCACTGAAATAGAATATCGTGGCAGAATATGCGCACAGTTTACGCAGCATTTGTAACTATGGAGCATTTATGCAACAGTTGTGAAAAAATATTCCGATTGTTTATAGCGACTGAATCCCTTATGGGCCTTTGATGGAAAGAAAATACGAAGAATTAATGCGATGAGTGGCTTTTGAAAATCCATTAGATTGCGAATATAAAGCAGCCATACTTCCAAAGACAAACCACTGACAGGTATTGTGTCGGTCTGGAGAGTGTTGCTCTCGTTGACATTAGCTTTAGCTTCATACTACTGCGACAATTATGTTTCATCTTAGAGCAATTCTGGTGAGTTATCGTTTAACTTTCGGAGCAGATTTCTAGATGGGGCTCAGGAGGCTCCGAAATTCTTCGAATATGAGAGAAATCAGGGATCGTCGAGAGTTCTCGAAAGCAATGAGGGAACGCAGGTCTCCGAAATGTGGTCGTTCCGTCACAAAAATCATTTCAGGCTTTGATTACGGTGGGAGTTCCATGCGGGCAATCGCTAACCTATGTGAAGTTCGAGCAGATAAAATATGGCTACATTCCACTGGCAACGAAGGCGCTAAAGCACGATGAATGTAGTCTTGAGTGTGTGGCGGAAGGGGTAAGATGTGCGGGATTTGTGATGGTATCCGAAGGAGAGTGCCAAATGATCAGACAATTCTTTGTGAATGCATCCGGCGAAGGGGCACATTTAATTGGCGAAGGAGATATTTATGTCAAAGACGTCACAAATAATCTCAATATCAAACCGTGTCAATGCAATCCGAATGAAGTATTTCCATTTTTAGGTAAATTTCTGGAATAATTTTCGGCTACAAATGTCCTTTGGAAAATGAAAAAATCCCCTCTATTCTAGATATAATTCTTCGAGGAATATACTTTCTGTCGCTTTCAGTGAAAGCGATGGCGATATGTGATGAAGGGTGGGCATATCTGGCTGAGACGGACTCGTGCTATCTTCCGGTTACATTTGCAATACTTTGTTCCAGGATGCCCCAGTGTCAGGGGATGGGTTTCATCGGGGATACTGTTGAATGAAATGGAGTATACGAGTCTTGTTACCCTACGGTATACCAGTAGAGGGAATATTTCAGGATGGAGGCAACAAAACAGAGGATTCGTACTGATTAGAGAGTTTAAGCAGAAGTTTTTCTTGAAATGAGATCCCAATCTTGGGTAATGTGCTTAAAACAATCCAACCGCTCAGCCATCATCACTTTTTCACGGAATGCTTCTCGTTACATTGCAGGTATATGCCCCCGGAGGGGACACATCCACAAAATACAATTTCGATGAAGCTATTGCGGGTTGTCGTCAGTATAATTCAACTGTCGCATCGGTGCATTCAAACGATGAAATGAACTTCATCAACAACGGTTTGCCTTAAGTTTGTCTAATAACGAGGTGTCCGCATCCCTATCTTCATCTTTCAGCGACTATAAGCAGCTGAAAGCAATATCTGACAATAAGCAGTTGAAAGCAACTGAGACACGTTGAGTATCGCTTGGGAACTATCGTTGGGATATTGCGTTCCGATGCTTCTGAATCCGATCACATTGAAAACAATGATGATGACAATAGTGGCAGTCATAGTAATGATAAAACTGCTGAACACTTCACTGTATCACTTCAGATATATTCCACTCGGAAAGTATGTATTGGCTCGGTGGCAAGCAAGATACGAATGTATCAGCGTGGTATTGGCAAGATAACTCACCGTTCAACTATACTAATTGGCATCCGGGTCAACCAGACGACTACTTTCTACCCTATCCGATGTGTATAGTGGGTAATCTTGATAGAAATGGCCAATGGGCTGATAATACTTGTAGTGTAGCGATGTTTGGACCGTGCAATTTCATTTGCAAAAAAAATGCAAATTCAGTTACATCCAACGAATTCAAAACAGCTGAGAAGGCGCCGTATCCCATAACTCTTCCAAGTGCTCTTGAGGCCTATCGAGCAGATCTCTAGAAACTAAAATGAACTCTTCTGCCCTATCACAATTCTGCTACTCATAATGATCACCTTTATAATGATAACCTAAAAATAATTGTTGAATGAAAATGTAACACTAGTGATATAACATAGTTCATCAAAAATGACTTGGTGATTCCCAATGCTTGCGAGTTCCGCACTTGAAGGAACTGAAATTTGAGATTTGAGTAGAGCCAGAGGGCTTGAGGTGATCTGCAAGGGAAGCAGCGTGCGAGCTTGGTTACCATCTCTCACAGTGCTTGGCAACGGGATGGGAATGAATATCCCAGTTCGAGGAGGATTTGAACAAGTGGAATGGGAGAGGGGGAGGAAGGGTTCATATTCAATGAAATACGTCAAATGGTCATACAAATAACTGCATTCAAATATTACTATTGCACATTATCATCGATCAGAAAATGAGAAAAAAAACATTATTTTTCAATCGCAAATGCTTATTCGATATGACGTCTAATAAATTGTTTCTTATATGCGTATATTGACGAGTGGATAACTTCGCAAACTGATTGATGAACCAATTTTTCAAATAATTCAGATTGAATCATCCATTAATAAGACTCATCAAATATTCATCTCAACTTTCTACTTCAGAACAAATTTGAACTTGCAATGAGAAACCGGTGATATTAACCTAATTATGAATGCATAAGTGAATAAAACAACTGAAGGATGATGTTGGGATAAACCGATGATCTCTTGTTTATTGTTTGCGGTTTCTTGTGTGTCTCTCTATAGTGCTTTGCATGTCGTGTGTTCTCTGGCCACCGTTGGCAACTCGTGACCGTTGTTCTGTGATCAGCTAATCTCAATCACTATATAGGTAGCTCAGTGTGGTTATATCAGTTCCTCTGTATTAGTCAGTTAGTGTGTTGTTCGTGTATCCAGTGTTGTTGTTGTGTATGAGCCATCATCTTCACTCAACCGTCAGTGTATCTTCACTCTACCCAACCATTATTATCGTCTTTAATTATTGTGTGGATAAACCATATTATTAATTGTCGCCTTCGCACCAGCAACACAAGTAACATCACGTACAGTGTCAGACAACATCACAAACAACAACCATAAAAATTCACCTGTACGATGTAAATATGATGAATTTGATACTTCCTCCTTGTGCGATCGGGTACTAATTATTATTGTCGCAATATTATTGGTTGAGAAGATCCGCAAGTCTAAGTTTCAAATGAAAGTTTATTGCATTGTTCGAAATACAGTTTAGTTGCAGATACTCCCTCAAAAAGCATTGAACATACAAATAAACCGACAATTCCGTATACAATTCATCCAAAAACCGAATTTCCACCCATATATGAACGTACCCGATGGGTGGCACAACTTCATCTTCTTTTCCATCCTCATTTCTGAACTTTTGTAATTTGTGCATCCAACGTGCACGTCTCGTTGTGATATTAGATAAAATCATCCACCCATCACTGAGGCAACTTGCGGCTGCAAGATGCAGTGCTCCCCCTTTCTCATTCAGTTCCCAATTATCTGTTCCCAATTGTATAACCTATAATTGAGGTTACTTGTGATACTCCACTGATAAGTGATGATAATAGAATCATCAGTGATAACAAACAGGCTCATTCTAAGTGATAATGATAAGCATTAGCTGGATGCAGCTCGTAAAATTTGCTCAGAGAACTGAATTGATTTTTGAACCGAAGTGTAATCGCCTATACTAACCTTTTCGTAATTCTGGTCAGTCTTCGGTGATCGATCCACAACAAATACAAAATAACCGAAACAAGGATTCGGTTGAGCTAAAAACTATCTAAGTTAGAAACAATTAGCTATCTGAGCTGAAAATGATGCGATCTAAACGTTAATTAATAACGGTGCTCATTGTCAGTGATATTCAAGTTTAAAAACATGAAATTCTAACAGAATTCGAGAAGACTCTCATACAACTGAACTGAATAAAGTAATATCGTAGGAAGTGCATGTTAACGATAAAGGATTTACATAATATCCTCGCAGCTCAGCACCCGTGTCATCTTAATTGATCAACAAGAGTTTCTCTCTGTGAGCACAAGGTAAATGAGGGGAAAATGCAATAATCTGGTTGAGAAAGAGGTAAAAACTGAGTGGATGAACTTAATTCAATGTTATATTTCATTTACTGTGTGTTGGAGTGGATTCCGGAGTTGTGGTTGGCATTTTGGTCAGCCTTTCTAATGGTTTGGGATATCCTACAGGTAGAGTTGGGTCGGTGAGCACCAAAAATCGGTCGGTAATCACCGACGGTTTTGCGATGATTACCGAGCGCAACCGACAAGGCTTGCTCGATCGGTGACGGTGGCGAACCACCCCGCGGCAACCACCGAATCGCAACCGACCGATGCTCAAAATTATGCGGTCGGTGAATAGCGAGTTGTGGTAAGCACCGACAGGGTTCTCGGTTGGTGACCACCGAAAAAAAATTCTTGCGAAATATAATGGAACGCTCATTTATATTTTGAGCACAGCAACGTTTTGAGTCATAAGATATGCTCACTTGGAATGGTTGTTGGTTCCGATTCATAATGCATCGCTGAAGGTTCCGCAGTTGGGGTTTTCTTGAGAAGTACGAGGGTGCATACCAGAATGATAGTGATTATTGATAGCACGAGGGCTGCTAAAGCTATTATAATGACTCTACGATACCATTCTGAAATGAT